>JAVJIF010018318.1:0-77102 GCA_038442645.1 Agave tequilana | reverse complement strand
AGGCTCCCTCCGGTCCTTCCGCCCTGTCACCCACGAAGCCGCCGTTTCTCCTCCTCGTCACCGTCGTCGAGCGCCACCAGCGCCCGATCTCTAGCGCCCATTCGCAGCTCTCCGCCACCTTATCGAAGGACCGCCAGCACTTTGTTGGGATTTGGGTCGAACAAATAATCCCACATCGGCTAGACGTGGAGATAGTCTGAGTATATAAGAATTAGGCAACTCCACCTAAAAGGCTAGTCTTTGGGATGATGCTCAAGTCCTTCACGCTTCTTGCTTTCTTCAGCCTCATCATCAAGAATCCTACATCTATTCGAACTTGAAAACTAATCTGATTCAAGTTTAGAAGAACCTGACTCGCAATTGAACTGATTCAGAATTAATTTCGAATTGGGGATATAACTGGGTTTTTATACTTAAATTGGGTGTATAGAATATAAAGATATTAAGGAAATTTGAGAGGGGGTCTATTTACTAATATACTAGGTCTACTTTTCACTTCTGGGTTTAAAATAACCGCTCTCATATACGAGCATTGAGTGAAAAAAAATAAAGAATATTGTTTTAAGTGTAGATAAAAAAAATAATAAAGTATATAAGTGCAACATTGTAAACTTTAAAGTATTTTAGTGCTATTTAGCATTATGATAATAGCAATAACGGTGAAGTATCTCCCATGAGCACATGACTACATACACAATAACCGAATGACTGATTAATGTCCAATAAATAGTAAAGATAGTTTCGTAACTCAAATCAATTTAAGAATAAAGTCACCGGTTAAAATTAGATATTGACTCACACATCATAGAGCTTCAAATTAGATTTGTGTTAAAAGGTTTGAATTAGGATAACGCTCATCTTTATAATTTATCAGGCAGATCTCTATTACAAAATTATCATCTTATTCCAGAAATGGATCGAAATCGTTATCAGGCTTACATTATAAAACGTCTTTTTCTACAGAATATGCTAACTGATTGATTAGTGTGAGTGTTTGATTTTCGCGACGTTGTTGTCAAATGTTGCCATCAAAGGGAGACTTTGTAGGAAGAAAATGATCACAGTCACGAATTAAACAGACTCACAGAAGGAGACGTGTGAGACAACTGCGTGCTACGCCACTTTGTTTAACATTATGAGTTTAGAAGAAAATGTGACGCTTTTGATGGAGACAAGCTGTCTGATTTTTACAATAAGACTTGTGCACTCCTTACTCTGTTGGCAACAAGAGTTAGGGTGTTGGTGTTATGAGGTGTTAATTAAGCTACCACATGCTGATACTTAGATCAGAAATTAGAGTAAGAACAACAAAACACACACACACACACACACACACACACACACACACACACACACACACTTCATCTACTCGTGTTGGAGACCAATGATCTCTCTTCTCACATGAGTTGTTATGTTTTTCTGAACATATAATGATCAAAGATTTTCATCACTTTGGATCCCTCTCACATCTAATGGAAAATATATTAAGAGAGTGTTTGATTTTAAAAGAAAGAATGTTGTCTGCAGTTGGAAGAAGACATTACAGGAGAATCACCAAGATTGTTGCTTCTTTTTCCTTTCTTGTTTCAGCTTTATCTTTTGAGTAGGCATCCAACTTTTTAGCTGTCACTTAGAAGCAAAATATTCCCGATTAATGGTATGGTTAATTCACGAACAATTGTTTATTAATAAAATTCTTGTAATGTTTTTGAGAATGCAAGATAATGATGAATCTTATCCAGTTCGGATGCTGAGCTTGCAAGTTCTAAATTTGGCTGGAGAAATACGACAATACTAAATATGAACTGTACACATAAGAAAATAATAATCACAGAAAAAAAATGAAGAACAAAAAAGGAGAAATATTACCGAAATTCTTCTCTTTGTCGTTCGAGAACAAAAAAAAACACAAAACAAGAAAAACCCTAAGTGGCTGTGGTCTGAGAAAAATCCCAAAAGCTGTAGAAATTGCATCTTCTCTCTTTCGGTATTCAGAGACTTTACTTGTTGGATCTAATAATTATTATTTCATAAAAAGATCCCTTACATGCATAGCCTCTTTATCACGATCAAAGAGAAGAAAGTTTAGGCATACTTGATTTCCATCCGAAAGGGATGTCCAAACTTACACGATCTCGAGAACGCCAGAGTTGAGAGAGGAGATTTTTCTCTCTAACCACCAATTCTCTTCTTGATCCTTGGAGAAGATAAAAGGCCTCCAAGAGAGAGAGATTATGTCATTGGTGGAGAGGGAAACCTACCCATAATATATATATGTATGTGTGTGAACACACATATATATAGCATTAAGAAATTCTAGTTCAACTCATTATAGATTTAGGCCCTTGATTGATAATACGGGTTCCACAAGTGTAGATGAGTCTCACATTTTAATTTAAATACACCATGGCTAAGTGTAATTGAAAACATGTCTAAACCCAAACCATTAGGCTTGATCAATTCTTTATTGGGTCCAACAATATAGTCTTATAGAGACAGGTGTATAAATCCAATTAGACTTGTGTAGGCCCAAATTAATTTAGACTCTATCCAAATAAGTCTAACAATCTCTTACTTGGGCCAAACAAGTCATACTGAAAGGATGTTATACATAATTTTATGGTACCAAAATTTTAACTGTCAATAAGTCATGTTTCATAACAATCTGGTCTATTAAGTGTCCTGTCACTGGACATGGCGATCGTTATCTTCTGTATAATTGAAGTAGAACCTTCCACATCACAAGTTTCAGAACCTTTAATGACATAGATCAAATATGGATGTGTGGCATGAAAATATCCTTTGATCAAAAAACTACAATTCCAACGAGTCTAGCCTTATGACTCCAACGAGTCTAACCTTATGACTCTAACGAGTCAACTTTATGATTCCAATGCATCTAACTATATGACTCTAATGAGTCTAACTGATAATTCAACAAAATTCAAATGCGCAAAAGTAATCTTTAGGAAAAGCAGTTATAACTTTATTTATTAGAATCAACAACTATATATAAAGTGCACTTAAAATAATGTCTATTACATAAAATTATCTACTCCCTCTAAACTAGGATATCATCATGACTAGCCACCCCATATGAGCAATATGCTCTAAGAAGATTTTAGGTGAAAGTCCTTTAATGAGTGGATCTGTAATGTTAAGAGTAGTACTATCAACAGACGCAATGTGATTCCGAACTTTATCATTGATGATAAAAAACTTGATGTCAAATGCTTTGACTTTCCTGAACTCTTGTCACTATTACAGTAGAGCTCTATAACTTTTATTTTCACAGTGTACCTGTAATGACCTTTCGACTAAATCCACAATTTTTCTACAATTAGGAAAATGTAACCTAAAGTGAACTTTCTACTGTTGATACCTCCAGCATAATCTGAATCTGTGTATCCGATCTGCTGCAACTGGTCAGATTTCATATAGTCTTCTGTAGATATCACATTACCTTCTTGGCAGTCTTCCAGTGATCAATCTCAGGTTGATCAAGTATCTGCCAAGTTTTTCAATGGTATATGCAATGTGTGGAAGGGTACAAACTTGAGTATACATCAGACTTCCAATCATCAATGCATATGGAATGTCTTTCATTTGCTCTTTCTGTAGTCGTTCTTGGAACATTAGAGTAGACTCAACTTATCTCTCCTATAGCAATTTTTCATGCCACATCTATCTAGCACCTTATCGATATAGCCTTTTGTGACAAACCTAATATTTCACGTGTCCTATCATATTGAATCTGGATGTCTATCACAAAAGAAATATCTCTAAGATCTTTCATTTCAAAGTTCTTTGAGAGAAAACTCTTGATGTTAAGTAAAAAAATCATTTCGTTACTTGCTCGTAGAATATCATCCATATATAACACAAGAAATATAAGTCTACTATCTTTAAATTTATGGTAAATACATTGATCATTTACATTCTCCTTAAAATCAAAACCGGATATTACTTGATCAAATTTTAAATATCATTAATGGGATGCTTACTTTAGACCATAAATGAATTTCTTTATTTGCAAATAAAATATTATGAAACTTTCACTTTAAAACTTTCTGGTTGCACCATACAAATTTCTTTCTCAATGCTACTATTAAGGAAGGCAATTTTAACATCCATTTGGTGTAACTCTAGGTCGAAATGAGCCACTAGTGTCATGATAATTCTAAAAGAATTTTTCATGAAAACTGGAGAGAAAATCTCCTTATATTCAATGCCCTCTATTTGAGTGAATCCCTTTGTGACAAGATGTTCCTTATACCTTTCGACATTGTCTTTCAAATCCCGCTTGGTTTTGAATACTTATTTACAACCAATCGGTTTCTTTTCTTCAGGCAACTCTACTAAATTCAAACATCATTGTCCTTCATGAATTTTAACTCGCATTTGACCACTTAGTGGAGTGAACGTTGAGTTTGGCCTCATTCAAGGATGTGGGCCATCCTCTAGCCTTATGTCAAATTCATACTCTTGGAGATAAACTATATTGTCATTTGTAATGACTGATCTCATCTCCCTAGTTGATCTCCTAGGGACTTGCAGTTGAGAATTTTCAGTTCTAACTCATCAGCAGGATCTACTTAAGGATGAACTTTTTATGTAATTTGTAAGGATAGAACTATATTTTCATCTTGAAGCGGAACACTACTTTATCATTTGAAATAATTATTATGAGTATAACAATATGTTCTTCTTTAAATATGAAATTCTTATATAATTGATTCTTACTGTTCTAAATTTCCTCAATAAATTTAACATTATCCGTCTCTATTATGTTCTTAGTGGAGGGATAGTAAAACCTAAACTCTCTAAACCTCTCAAAATACAATACGAATAAACAGCTAACTGTCTTTGAGTCCAACTTCTTCTCATGTAGTATATGACCAAGTTTCAGCTGGACAACCCCAAATATGGAGATGCCTAAAACTGGGAGATTTCCTAATCTATAACTAATATGGGATTTTAGTTACTATTTTACTAGGTACTCTATTAATGAGGTAGACAACCGTCTTTAAGGCTTCACTCCATAATAACTCTGGTAGAGTAGTATGAGCTATCATTCTCCTAACCATGTTCTTTAGTGTGTGATTTTATCTTTCAGCAACACCATTCTGATGAGGTGTCTCTGGCATGGTGTACTAAGCGACAATGTCACACTTTTTCAGAAATTGGAAAATGATCCTGGGCATCTACCTGATCCGTCGTATCTGTCATAGTACTCACCATCACGATCAGATCGAATGACTTTAATCTTTCTATTTATTTGATTTTTAACTTCATCTTTATAGATTTTAAACATGTTCAGTGATTGAGATATCTCATGTAACAAGTATAGGTACCTATAAAGTCGTCTGTAAAAGTGATGAAACATTCGTGACTATTCAAAGAAGCTGTAGGGAATGGACCACATATATTTTTACATACCAAATCTAAGAGACCTGAACTCCATCTAGTACCAAACTTCCTAATGATTCTTTAATTAATGCTCGCTTAGTGCCTAGGCTATTCACATATAAAGATTAATGATATGAAGTATGAAGTTTCAATTTATATAGTCATCAATTAGAATTCTAATACCAACAACTTTAGATTTGAAAAGAAGACTAAGTATTTCATTAGTAAGAGTGACAGTAAAATCAGATCTGTCTAATAATGAAATAGAAATATGATTCCGCTTAAAAGGACGGTACATATAAAGTCTCATCCAATCTAAAACAAAAATCAGAATCTAATTTAAGTCTACAAACTCCAACAGCTTCAACTATAACTTTATTTTCATCACTCATGTATATGTAACGCTCAGCTGGGCTAGGCCTCCTTTGGGTTTGGAAGTTCCGCATTGAATCGCTTATGTGAATTATCTATCCCACTTGTATGAAGTGGCACTAAAGCTAAATTAATTTCAAAATAAACATAATATAGGATATACCTACTAAATAGCTAATTCTAGTACTTTATACAATCCTACTTGAGGTGACTTACTTTCTTACAGAAGAAGCATGCAATAATTTTAGGCTTCTTCTCCTACACTTTTGCTATTTAGGATCAGCAACTGTAGTGGTGTTCATGTTCCTTACTTTAATTTCACTTTTTCTTTTCTTATTAGATGTATTATCTTGGAGGCTAAGTGAGTACTTTTTGAAAGTACACCTAGAGGGGGGTGAATAGGTGTAAGGTTATTTAATGACAAATAATGTGGAATTAAAAAACTAATTGCAACACACTCAGTGTAACCAAAGAGTGTAGCCGAATTCCCGGTGAAGGGCTATAGACTATCTCCTCTAAATTTCTATAAATAAGAGTTGAGGTGTTATTTGAAGCTCTCTTGTTTGAACACAAGTATGGCACACACAAGTAATACCAAGCATATATGTTTGATATGAACTCTATGAAATAATGCACAAAATAAGAGAGAGAGTTTAGAGATAATGGATCAAACACAAACAACAAGATATGTTTCGAGGTTCGAGCCACTGCTCTACGTCCCCGCCTTCACACAGAAGGATTTCCACTATATCGTCCACATAGGACTTCCCACATAGTGAACCTCCACTGAGGATTTGGGTAATACAAATCGGGAGTACACAACTCCTCTCTTCAATAATACAACCTCTACACAAGAGGCAAGGCACAACACAAATAACCTCTACACTTAGAGGGATGGGCACTTAGCCAAACAACTTTCAACCTCACACAAGAGGAATCTCAAAGCCACAACTCCAACAATCACCTCTTCACTAAGAGGGATACTAACACAACCTCCACAATCACCTCTCACTAGAGGGATAACAACACAATCTCCTCTCACTAGAGGGATATCACAAAGTAAGGAGGGTTTACAACTCTTGATGGTATCAACAACCACAAACCAATTTTCCTCACTAAACAAGATCCTAATAGATAGGATAGGTAGATAAGCTCAAGTGTGAGAAAATAAAGAGTTTGAAAATCAAAATCATAAAAAAAACTCTTGAAAAAAACTCTAAATTGAAATATAGATGAAGATCAAAATAACTCCCAAAAGACTTCTCATTTTCTTGATTTTTCCAACCCTTTAAAAACAAATAAAGATAAAATCTTTAAGCCCAAAACTATTTAAAACTTGTTATTAAAACACTTAAGAAGATGAGAATTTTTGCTCTTGAAATTGTTATCTAAAACAGTCCAAAGGAATGGGTATATAGCCCAAAATCAAATCTGCCCGTTGGCAGCAGCAAAGGGCAATTTTGCCCTTCCGGTTGACCGACCAACGGTCAATTTTCTGACCGTTGTGCCTACGGTCGACCGCGCGGTCGACCGTGCCTAGCCAACGGTCGACCGCCCGGTCGACCGGCCCCTACCCGAGAGTGGGGTGCTCTCAGTCGGTCGACCGCGCGGTCGACCGGCCAAGTGGGCAGGCCTTTGTGCACATCCCATGCACATCGGTCGACCGTGCCGGTCGACCGACCACTGGTCCGGTCGACCGGCCGGTCGATCGCCAGTGTGTTTGGGCTGGGATTTATAGGATAGAAAAACTTGTCTTTTTAATTTCAAATAAATCCATAAAATCACATAAATTTCACAAAAATAAGTTCTTTTATTATCTTTGAAATACAAATATGTGTGACAAAAGTTCAACACATATTTCAAATTATTTGAACCATTTTTGTGATATGAAAATTTTCCTTAAATACAAATACCGTATTTTCCAAACTTTAGGTTTTTGAAATGAAAAATCGTTTTCTCCAAAACTTATGTAAATACAAAACATGATATTGAAATAACTTTGAAGCATATTGTATATGGATAAATTCAATATACATGAAAGATATTATATGTATGTTTTTGACATGAAATCCAATATCGGTTAAACAGAAAATCAAAACCAAATAAACTTTAAACTTGTCTGTGTATGTGAACTTGAGCATATCAACACTATCTAATCTTTTTACAAGATCTAAATATACTAAATACAATACCGAAGTCAGAACTCCTTCTCCAAGAGACTCGATCCAAACACGATCCAACGAGCTTGACTCCAACCGAGTACTAAATGCGATCTTGACGCGCGAGCTCTTGAATCAACATATGATAGCTCCAAAACACCTTTTTTGAAGCTAATCACCTACTAATATTTTGATCCAATATCTGAAACTAAATATCACAAGATTATTAATAAACTATAACTACATGAGTAATCATCATCAAAACTAGAGTGAAGGACATCTGGGCCAACACTTTTATTCTTTTCTTATTTCAATCTCTTTCCTTTCCGGACGTGTAGTGACAGATGAGCTCAATGAGACTCCACTTTTCTCTTTAGCATTATAAATAATCTTGAAAAGGGTTATACTTTATAAGAAAGAGATAAGAATGAAGTGCGTTAGAATCTCTTCGGAGAGTTCCAATTTCAGTGTATTTAGTTTAGAAACAAGATTATACATTCCATAAGGTACTCCCTTATGTTTTCATTATCGTTATAGCGCATATTTATCAGCTTGCTAAGATGCGTGTTGGCCTCAACTTTATCCGATTAATAAACCGGTCGGCTATTTCAGTTAGAAAACTCTTAGCACTGACTTTATCAGACATAGAACTCTTAATTGTTATAAGAATAATGTGCTTTATTACCATTAGACACATCCTGTTGGACCTCTCCACTTATCATAATTGGTCTTTTGATTAACTAAATTTTTGTTTGTGACAGAAGGGGTCCATCAGTCTTTAAGGTGTAGTCTAGATGCATGAATCTTTGAATGATCTTTTACATGGTCTTGCACTTTTTAAATTTTGTACTATACAATTTATACTACATGAGCTTACAATTTCTCATCATTTTAACATAAACAATGCATTTAACAAAATTCTACTGTAATAGCCATAAAAAATTGAATTTCAGAAAATGCTATCAGTTTAACCGAAGAGCTGCCAGTCAAATTTTCAGAACAAGTTGTGTCTCTTTATGCCATGGCCCAATATCAATACCCTAAAGTTTAGGTCATATGTAAGAGAACAACTTTTTTTTGGACCGATTGTTCCTTTACAGGATTGGTACCAAAGTTTAAGTTATCTATATCGATCATATAATATATGTAATGACCCGGTTATAATGACAACCTTCCTTTGGGCTGATTGCCACACGCATGGGCTACACAAATCTAAGCATCCTGATTCGTGTTCCGTCGTCGGACTAGTTGATGAGAGTAATACAATAAGGACCTATAGTGTGACAACCTTTCTTTGGGTTAATTATCACACACTAATATTCTCTCACTTGCATTCCCCACATCAAGTATCTAATGCCATACATAATTCAGTCAAACAATAGTTTTCCTTTGGGTTGGCTATTGTCCGCATAAATTATATACGCAATTAAATAAGCAATTTTATAAATTCTTTAATTTGAACATGTATATATTTTTTATCTCTGTGTTATCTACTGTAGTAAACTATCTACTGTAGTAAACATCAATATTCATTTTGCTAGAATAAAATGAGGAATAATATAAATATTGATGAAGCGGATGCATGTAAGGGTACACAAACCATGATAAACAAACACTTCAATACCTACTTTATGTCAAGTAATTATTGTTGTCATATATAGTGCCTGTAATATTGTAGTGCTCGTCAAGAGTTCGAAAACATTTGTTTACCTGTCCAAAAAAGAGGTCGGATGAGCCCGTAACGACTAATGAACCTTATATTAGCAAAACAGGTCGCAATGCTTATCGGGTCTAAAATAGACCCGAAAGTTATAAGTTATGGGTCTCTTCTTATTGGGTTGGGTTTAAATAAACTAGATAAAAACCTAATAAATTTTAATGTGAAATCAACTAAGAACAGATTAAATGAATTTCCTTATCAGATTTAAATTTTTATATGTATATCAAAAAATTCTAATTCTAATCAGTCTCACAATCTCAAATTAAAGAAACTCTACCACAAACAAAAAAAACAAAATTTATATTTTGCTGATGGCCGGCGACAGCGTGCCGCATGGTCTACACTCACGCGCGCACGGCCAGTGGCCGTGCTGGCCGTGCGCGCGTTGCCTGCTGCAGGCAGCGCGTGCAGTGGGCATGCATGCGCTGCCGTGATATAATTTTTTTTTTTTTTTTTTTTTTTTGACCTTTATACATCAATCCCCAGTGTGTGGTTATGCCATGCATGCGCATGTAAGCAATGTAGGCAATGCACATTTGATCTTCTAAATTCTCCATGTGTGCCTATTGCCTGCATGCGCTTCAATGCATCTTATTCCTTTTTTTCTGTTTAATTAGAAAACACAATAACACACAGATTAAAAAATTCAGAAAATATATACATAATTTAATTAATAATCTCATTTTAATTCAATTATTTGAGATACGAAAAATAATTTTTATTGAATTAAATACAGTGATTGACTCTAACGTTAATAGATCGAGATCAAAATTTCTGCAGATCCTGATTATCCGATAAAGAGGAGGGCTCTGATACCAATTGTTGGATCTAATAATTACTATTCTATAAAAAGATTCCATACATGTATAGCCTTTTTATCATGATCAAAGAGAAGAAAGGCTTAGGCTACCCGATTCCATCCTTCGTGATGCTAGGTTATCTCGAGAATGCCGGAGGAAGACCAAGTTCTCTTCTTGATCCTTAGAGAAGATAAGAGGCCTCTAAAAGAGAGATTATATCATTATGGTGCAGAAAGAGCCCTACCCTATATATATATATATATATATATATATATATATATATATATATATATATATATATATATATATATATATAATATATATATATATGGGGAAAGTGTTCCTAGTAGGACTCCTTAGATTGTAATCTAAGGAGATGGCTTAAAACTTCAATATCCTGAATTTTTTCACGATCCGACCGCACATTATAATATTCGTGTTATAAGATGTATGCATATAAAAAATCACGTGATTTGAAGTTTGTTTACTCTATTTTCTTTGAGTTCAAACATTAACGGTTTTTAAACAGTAGAACAAAATGAAAAGATTAGATCAATGAGTAAATGAACTTCAAATCACGTGATTTTTTATATGTGTACATCTTATAATATGAATATGATAATGTGCGTCGGATCGCGAAAAAAAATCAGGATGTTAGAGTTTTAAGTCGTCTCCTTAGATTGTAATCTAAGGAGACCTACTAGGAGCACTTGACCCTATATATATATATATAATATATATATATATATATATATATATATATATATATATAATATATATATATATATACACACACACACACACACACACACACATATACATACATATACATATACATATATACATATACATATACATACATATATATATATATACATATATATATAGGGGTTACTGTACCTCAGCCGACGGCTGAGAGAGTTTCTCAGCCGGCGGGTCGTGGCAACATCAGAGCCACAAATCTGTCATAAATTTTGGCGAACAAAAACCCGAAAAATCCCGCCTAATTTAATGTCAGTCACCTCAACATTGTATTTTCCGAAAATACCCTCACTCACAACTTTTTACCTTATGTAAAAATATTTCCTTTCAAAAAATTTACAACTCTAAAATTTCACCTGATCATTCTGATCCAATTAGTTCTATTGTTTCTCAAATTTCATCCGTTTTTTTTAAAAAATATACTTACAACATGGTGCCAAAGAAATCATCCGCTTAAAAAGGTACTAGAAAACGATATGTTCAAATTTTTTAGGGTTTATGGATTTTAATAGTTTTAATATTTTTTTTCAGATTTATTTCCGTTTCTCTCCCCTTTTTTTTTTTAATCTTGGGACCATGGTCGCAGTAAGAAAGAGATTCTAAAACTTTAGATGACGAATAAATTTTTAAATTTATAGATTTTCTAACACAACGATAAATGTCCATTTTTTTCAAGTTTTTTCATTTCCTTTTATTTTTACCATGGTCGCAGTATTTTTTAAAAAGCGATGTATATGTATGCGAACTTGCTATTATTTTTTAAGCCATTTTTTTCATACACTATTTGTCGACCTCGGTGGCAGTAGTTAAAATTATAGTTGCAGATCTGTTCGACTTAGATCGTAGAGTTTTAATTTTTTTTTTTGGACTTTCATTTTAGACGAATGCGACGTTGGTCGCAGTATCTGAAAGGTCCTTTGTTTTTTATTACATACTGCGACATGGGTCGCAGTTGTTTCAGTATGCGTTGTAGTATACTTATGCAACCATAGTCGCAGTGTATTTAACGTCATTTTTTTTTTAAATCCAGGGTCGCAGATGTTTATGTTTGCACTGTAGACTTATGCGACCTTGGTCGCAGTGTCGTTCATTGTTTACATTTACACTGTTTATGACTGCGACCTTGGTCGCAGTGTTTTAAAATTAATTTGCTTTTTATTCCCTTATAGGTTTTAAATGATCATTGGTCTAAATGTTTTAATTTTTTTCATCTATAGGTAACAACAGATGAAGGTCGTCCTCTGAGATCGAGCCTAAAACCTATGTGCGAGTTCATAAAGAAATTCAAAAAGTACATTCAGGCCGATTTCTTAGAGGCAATCAAGAATACCCATTTGGCCCAATCTTCATGGCCTTCTACAATGAGAATTTGGGGGTGAAAATGGTCTAAAATCAAACGTTGCTGTACTGAGGATTTTAGACCAGTATGATAGGGATTCAAAGACCTTTACAATTAGGGCCAAACAAATTGAGTTAACGTGGAGGATATTGCCCTAAGTTTTGGTCTCCTATCATTGGGTCAGATTTATTATGAATAAGACATGTACGATGAAGGATAGAGGGGTTATAAAACATTATTTCCCCAATATAAAGAAGATCACTAAAGTATCTATTGAAGAGGCATTGGATGATCTTCTGGTCAAGAAAAGGAGGAGGGATGAATTAGATGTGACAAAGGATGAAAACTTGAGCAGCAAGTGACTTTACATGAAATTATAAGAGACAGAGACTTGCAGCTCAAGACTTTACTACAATAATCATCATATACATGTCGGCCACTCTATTCTTCTCTGGCAGTAAATGCACGGTGCCGTGGTATATTGTGGAGCAGATTGTCAATCTGCAGCTGATGAGGTCAATATGCTGGGCTAAAACTGTTTGGCAATTCCTGATTGAGTCAATGGACATCTTCAGGCATACCACGTACGAGCTGCAAGGATGCTCCGTGCAAATTATTGTAAGTATGAATATCAAATTTGGCCACCATTGTATGAAATTTCCCCATAATCTTGTGAATATTGGTGTAAACTAATTTAAATTTACATTTTGCAGTATTGGCTATGTGAGAGGGCTCCTATTTTTCAGCCGAGGTCTGCTATTTTTCAGCCGAGGTCTGGTTTGGAGGACAAAATCCCACGCGCAATAAGATGGGACCTCCAGAACATTAGCAGATCTTTACTTGAAGTTGATCTAAATGAGCTTGACGCAAATATCGTAAGTTTTAAAATATTAAATACCATATAGTATTGATTAAAAAATGCGACCATAATCTTAGAATGCGACCATGGTCGCAGTATTGAGCTGCATTTTCGCAGTTCATTTAATGTGCCGGACAAACAAAATGCGACCATGGTCGCATTCTCCTGATAATACCATTTACATAAAATGCGACCATGGTCGCAGTATTAAGCTGCAAGTCTTCGCAGTTAAATTTATGTGCCAGACAAACAACTGCGACCATAGTCGCATTCTATCTTAATAGTTATAAATGTACTGTGACCTTGGTCGCAGTATAATTATTTCAAATAATTTGTTTTAACTTTATTTTTTTATTTTTTCCCTCAGATTTTGTGTCGAATGGCCAACATCTCTAATAAAGAAAAAATTATGATTGGCCTTCCTGTTGAAGGGAAAGAGAAGGAGGAAGAAGAAGCAGAAGATGAAGATGAGAAGAAGAAGGAAATAGATATAATCAAGCTAACATCCCGTCTGATAAGGAGCCAGAAGCGGCAAAAATAATTGAGTAAGAAAAGACGAGTGAGCAAGAACCAACTTTTACAGGTTTTTTGCCACCACAACGGGATGAACAAGCTAAAGAATTGAAGAGTTGAGGAATAAAAATCAGTACTTGATAGAATATGTATCTCAGCTTGAAAGAAAAATTGAAAAAAATAGAGACTGAGAACAGAATCAAGGCTGAATTAAAGAAAAAAGAAGAGAAATAAGAGAGAAGAAAAAGTTAAAAAAACAGTAAAGGAAATTAAAAGTGAAAGAAGAAGAGCTGCTAAGAGCAGCCGCTGCTGCGAAGGAGAAGGAAAAGGAGAAGAGAAGGAGTGAAGAGGAGAATGAGGGAAGAGGAGGAGAAGAAAAAGGAGAAGAGAAGGAGTGAAGAGGAGAATGAGAGGAGAATGAGGGAAGAAGAGGAGAAGGAGAAGAGGAGAAGGGAAGAGGAGGATCAGGAGAAGGAGGAGAGAATGAGGGAAGAGGAGGGGCAGGAGAGGAGGAGGAGGAAGAGGAGGAGAATAAGAAGAGAAGGGAAGAGGAGGAGAGGAGAAGGGAAGAGGAGGAGAGGAGAAGGGAAGGATTGTAATGGAGAAGAAGGAGAAGGAGAAGAGAAGGAAAGAAGAGGAGGATCAGGAAAAGGAGAAGATGAGGAAGTTAGATGAGGAGAAGAAGAGGCAGGAGAGGATGAAAGAAGAGAGGAGAAGGAAGAAGGGAGAAGAGGAGAAGAAGCAGAAAATAATTATAGAGCAGATGGAGAAGCAGGCTGAAGAGAAGAAGAAAATTTTTTTGGAAGAGGACGAAAACATGGGTTCTGAATTTATTGTAAATATTCCTGGGGAAGATATCCCCAGTTTTTCTTTGAATATAACTCAACAGATTCAAGAACTCCAAAGAGATAGAGCTTCTGAAGAAAAAATTCAAGAACATACTCCAGTTCAGAAGCAATCCTTAAAAGGAAAGTTTTGGATTACTCTAAAGGAACGATAGAAAGGGGAGTCAAAGAACGGAAGCGTGCTGAAAGAGATCGCGATGACTCCGACTTCGTTTATCCAAAACAGAAGAAGAAAATAAATGACATCCTCTTCCACAGCCTGCGGCTCTGAGTTCTGACGTTGTTTCGGCGACAAAGAGATTACCCCCACTCATCCAAAATCGAGGGAATTGACCGAAACCACAGCATACAGAATTCTACAGCCCCATCAACAAGCTCTTATAAAAAATTTCTTGGACAAGGCCTTCTCTGAGTAAGTTAATTATTTTATTATAAATCATATCAAAAAATAGTTATATATATATAAGAACAATTTAATTACTAACTTTGTTTTGAATATCTTGCAGTTCTACTGCATATTAGGATACCGACAACGGAATCATTGTTACAAAGAATGACATTGAGGACCTGATGTTCAGTAGAGACTTAGATGCGAATATAATTTATTTCTACATGCAGCATCTAGAGAAAGGAGGAAGATTAAAAAGTATATTCTTTCGGAGCGAAGCTTAGGTAAACATCTATTTTCTCCTTTACGGTTTAATGTAATATCAATTTCCTAATTAATTTAGTGAATTAAATCTTTGAACGTTAAATATTCTAGTAATGTTCTTTATCGATGTTTAGGCTTAACGAATGTACTGCGATCAAGTCGCAGTTTATAATTAAATTAATTCACCCCAATATAAATTTAAAATGAAGGTTACGACTGTGGTCGCACTTCCTGGCGGCAGTCTTAATCAACAACAACACTGCGACCTTGGTCGCTATGCGTCCTAATATAAAAGTAGCAGCTAACTAATCTACTGCGACTTAAGTCGCAGTCCATGATAATATTAATCACCACGAATATAATTTTAGTAATCAAAAGTATGCAACCTAGATTGCAATTCCTGGCGGTCTTTATCAAAAACAACAATGCGACCTTGGTCGCTGTATTTATTAATATACAATTGTGTAATTAATATACACTGCGACCATGATCGCAGTCTGTTGTCTTGACGTAATGACTTCTAATTTTCATACCAAATTTTTTATACTTTAAATTCATTTTGTATTTTATTTTCTTTGTTGTCCGCAGCACGGTGTTGTATCTAAAAGTAAAGATCTGGAAGATCATTTCATCAAGCAGAATCTGTTGAAAAACTGGGCAGACGATGTGCAGTACATGTCTTCCCGATCAATCACAAACATAGTGCCGACGAGCCCGGATTTCACTGGACCTTGTTGGTATTTGATTGCCATACAGAAGAGTGAATTTTTTATAACTCTTTGGTCCCAGCTGAAAAACTAGTAGTATATTAAAGCTTTATCAAAAAGATGCAAGAATAATGGTGAGTTGAGATTTATTATTTTGATTACTGGAAACTTACATTTAATTTGATTAATACTGTTTTTTCTATTGACATTGCAGAAAGAAAGATTATTACAGATTTTTGAGATTGATTTGAATAAATTAATGAGAAAAATAAATATAAATACACAAGATGCCTACAACAAGCAAACAGGTATATGAAATTTTGACATCTCCTTACCTTTCATATTTTCTACCTTTTTTAGTACAAAAATATAAATTCATTTAATGATTATTCTCTGCAAATTTCAGTGTTGATTGCGCTCTATATGTATGCAAGTACATGAAAAATATAGCATTGGGTAGTTCATCAGCTGTTGATACTGTTACGGCTGCTGACGTACAGAGACTAAGAAGTGAGCTTGCATACATGATACTTGCAGATAGAGAGAAGAGTTGGGATGAAGAAACAGAAATGATACGAAGGATGGAATTTGATGACTGACAGTGGGCAATTTATTGATATAAACACATTTTTTTTATTTATAAATGTAAAAATAATTGCAATTCATTCAACTTTTTTTTGTTTTATTGATTTAATTTATAAACATTTTATACATTTATTTATTATAAATTCAATTGATTATTTCCAATTTACATTTGTTACACCGTGCATTTTACTATTGCGTACTGATCTTAGAAACAAACGTTCGTTTAGCAGTTGTATTGCGACCAAAGTCGCAGTAATGACCTGTTTTAGTTACAACGTTTTCTTATATTGCGAAACTGTAATCGAGACAGCGATCATGGTCGCAGTTACTTAATCATTTATCAGTTCCCAATGCGACTGTGGTCGCAATAATGAACTGTTTTGGATTACAAAATAATTTAATGTAAGACAGTATTAATCTTTAAACTGTTTTGGTAACTGAACAGTCGCCTAGGAAGTATACAATTTTTGGGAAAAGGTAGAAAATAAATTTGGGACATGTTCACGTGGTTTGAGAGCTTAAACCTTTTGGTATTCCATGATTAATAGTATATAAGGGGTATCAGGACAGGATTATAAACATACTAAATTTGTTTTTCTCAAACTCGTTACTTTCAATATTAGGAATCAGATTCAAAAATGTCTTCTCCACCGTCTTCACCAGAAAGAAGCCAATCATCTAATGATAATTGAATGTATAGTTCTAATGCGATGCCTCGCTACGGGTCAGAGGATGAGCTTGATACAGACGACCCGTTCTGGGAGTTCATTGATGAACCAAAATACATACATGAAGACGAAGAAAGCGAAGAGGAGATTGTTGGAAAAGAGGTAGAAGAGACGGAAAGCGATACGGAAGACGAACGCGATCATAATCTTGATGACGAATCTGATTATGATGGTGATGACGAGAAGGATTAGATTAGAAGTTTAAAATTTGTATTTATCTTTTTATATATATATCCCTTTTTTCTAAGGTTAATTGTGTGAATTATAGTTTTTACTACTTAGTCTTGGTTGAAATGCTGTACATTTGTCACAAATTTTATTTCATCGAACTGCGACTATGGTCGCAGTCATGAAACTGGTGAACACATCCAGACAATGCGTTCAAATGGGCAAAAAAGGTTGACACTGCGATCAAGGTCGCAGTTAAATTTATGTTCAGTGCACTAAAGCTAAAGTTAAAGGGAACGCTGTGACTGTAGCCAAAAAATTAAAAAAAAATTCCGTCAGGAAGCTGCGACTCTGGTCGCAGTGAACGAGCTGTTTTATATACGGAAAAAGTCAATATTCAAATGTGTAAATATCAATGCGACCATTGTCGCAGTGGTACTTTACATTGAGTGGAATCTAAAAAAGAACATAGTGCTAAAATTGTCGAAATTATAATAGTGCGGAGAATATTCAACTATATTCAGATGTTACGATAATATAGCAAGAGAGGGGGCAATATTAAGAAGGAAACAAATCAATTTCAGCGATATAGGAACACTGCGACCATGGTCGCAAGTAACTACGTACACGGCGACCAAAGTAGCCGTCTACGTTATATTAAACAGAAATTAACTATATAGGAGATTTTGTAACATAAAGACTTTAAAGTACAACTAATTACAATAATAGTATACAAAAAATCAATAAATGAGAATAAAATCTGATTATAATGACACGCCAGTGGCAGACTGCTACATGAATCTCTGTACACTGTGCGACTCAGGTCGCATTCATGTAAAAATGAAGTCTTTATTTCTTCAAGATAGACGCATCCCAAACCTACTTCTTCTGCCATTAAAAAAAGGAATAGTAAGATTTTAAACATAAATCATTATAAAAATTGTTTAACAGGTTTAATGTAATACCAGTAACGGACAATCAGTCCTATAATGGCCCAGCTCTTGACAGTTACCACATCTTCGATGCTTAACTTCCTTCTGATATATACAATCTTCAAAATCAGACTTAAACCTGGATGCAACTCTAGGCCTCCCCTTGGTAGGTACAGGACCAATTGGATCACGTATATTAAATTCTTCACCATCTCGCAGAACGACAACGGATCCACTGGAACCAACTGTAGTTTTAGACTATGATGAATGATAATTTCCTGACATGGCTCTGTATTCACTAGTGGTTTCTTCGGCAAATCTTTCCAAAACTGCCTCCAATTTTGAAAGATGGATATCAGAATCAGCGACCATCTCAAGAATTGCATTAAATTTTGAACGAATTGTCCACAATCTAACCGTCCGTGGAGTGCCTTGACTGGGAAAAGGCATGATGCCATTTTCAATTGCAACGTTTTTTAGCGAGCATCCAACCTCCATCTCTGAAGTATATATGATTCCGGTATATGTGTAACGTGATTGCGCCACAAAATACACAGAATATGTCTACATAGGATACCCTCTGTTTCAAATAACGAGCAACTACAAGAAACATGAAGTTCCTCACACTTATCATAACTGACCTTTTCCCAGCTGTCTTTTGATTCTGAATAATCACCAACCATATATTTTGATCCAGATTTGTCATGTTCCAACTCTTCTGAAAACAGTGTCATTACAACTGCCCATTCCTTTTGGAACAACTGAAAAATCTTCGGTGTATACAACTTCAAAACATGTATCTCATATGGATTCGATGTATAGTTGGGCAAAGAATTCAAACCCCAAAAATCTTGTTGAGATTCAGAGGTACGACGGGCAGCAACAGCTTTATCATATTGGTGAACAAATTCCACTAGTTTCGTGTTTGCATTAACAAAACCATCAAAGAAGGAATTAATACTCTCGGACCTCTGACTGGTTGTCATTCCAGCACAGAAAACATCTTGAGATATGCATTAACCCAATGTCCACGCAGCCTGTACATCTTCAACAACCAACTGTCTTCTTCTTCTTCTAAATGATATTTTTCATTCATCAGACGCCATCGCTCCTCGCACGTGCTTATATCACGGGAGGTGTACCAATCATAGAAATCGGAGACATATCTTCTCCATACTTGTTAGTCATGGGATTGTTGCTCAGCAATATGTTTTGCACATGCCAGAAACAGTAATGGTGCTGAGAAGTTGGGAAAATAATCTTGATGATGTCACCAATCTGCGCATCCTGATCAGTAATAATCAGCTTCGGTTCAACTCCATGCATGCACTTGAACCATTTTTAGAATAGCCAAACAAATGTATCCCTCTGCTCATCAGCAAGCAATGCACACCGAACAAAAGACTGTCGGTGATGATTTACTCCAGTGAATGGAGCAAATGGCAAGCTCAAGTGATTAGTCCTATATGTTGTGTCAAAACGATCACATCACAGAACCTCAGATATGAGGAAATAGCTCTTCCATCAGCCCAAAAAATGCTTCTAAGTGTGCCCGCGTTATCGACTTCACTTGCAAAGAAGAATTCTGGATCGGTCTCGGCTTTCTCTTGAAAATATTTGATAATAGCAATAAACTCATGGCCGCAATTATTTCTACGTTGACGAGTAAAATCAATAACTTATTGCGGGCTCACTTCTTCACAGCCTTCTCCATAGCTCATTGCATTCACAACGCGGGAATATTTGAAGGCCGCATTCCCACATCAGCCAGATTGCTCATAATGCTTCTGTTAATCTTTAAACGATGAGTCTGATGAGAGTAATGGTGATGTACCTTATCGGGGCTTGACAATTCATGTGAATGAGAATCAACAAATTTTGTGATAACCCAATATCTTCTGTCAAAAAGAAAACGAAGACGGACATGCATCTCAGTAGGATAAGCTACTCTAGTGTCATTCGACGATGCACTGTAAGCCCCTCTTGTCTTTTGTCACACAACTTCTTCAGACCTTCCTTGTTGCAGCAAAATTTTCTGCAAATAACTTCATGAGGAGGCTTCCGTGACTTATCTATTCCTTTTCTTCTCACACCAAACCTCTGTTCCTTGCATAAGAATTGTAGAAATTGTATGCTTCCACATCTGACAGGAACTGTTTCCCTAGAAACTTATCTGAGCTTCCAGACATTTCTCCATGTGCATTCATATCCTACAAAAATAATTAGACGAACTACATGAATATAAATATTTTTTAGATATCACACGTCTAAAATATAATTTATATTACTGCGACCAGGTCGCATAGGTAATGAAATCTATATAACTTCTTACTATAAGACTGCGACCTAAGTCGTAGTTATCCGTATGAGAAGAATTTTTTAAAAAACAGAATAAAAATGTGCAACAATCTAATGAATATGTAAAATGGATATAATTTACATAAAAAACGTGTAAGAATTATGACAACAAAGAATGAGACTTGGGTCGCAGTCACAAAAATCCAACTGCGACCGTGATCGCTGTTCTAAAAAGATAAAACAAGTGATTATTCTATTCTGTAAAACAAATTATAGTTCGAACAAGGAATGCGACTTAGGTCGCAGTCAGAGAAAAAGATTTCACAGCCGGAGAATATTTTCAATAAGATTGCGACCGTGGTCGCATTTCTGAAACTTTAAAACATGTGATTATAGGTCGCAGTACCACATAGACTAAAGAGAAAAATTCTATATTTAAGAAATTGCGGGAAAAAAATTGACACAATTAAAACCTGTTGATCGGCATGCAAAGATGTCAACCCTTCAATATTTTCAATATTCTGAGAGAAAGTTGAACCAGATGATATATCTTCCATATTTAGATCGCTAGATAGACATCGCTTACGACTATGAACAGAATTTGCAGGGGAAGTAGACTGCTCGGACGTTAACATTAAATATTTTGGACAAAAATTGCTCTGAAAAGAGTTTATATTTTCAGAAAAAAGTTATCGCAGGCTGAAAAGGAGAACCTAAATCTGACAAAGAGAAGTAAGAAAATAGGGGAAAAATAATTTATAAATAATAACCTAAATCTTATAAAGAGCGGCAAAAAAAGGAAGAATAATAATAATAAACAATAACCTAAATCTGATAATGAGCGGTCAAAAAATTGCCTTGTGGGCAAATAATAATAAACAATAACGAAAGTTACCGAAAGAGTAGCTTTTCATAAGGGGTATTTAGTAATTTAACTTCTTCCTATAAGCGGGCCGCAAGTTAGTGGGGTGACAAATATTGAGCCACGTCACCGCAGGCTGATATACATTTTTCTCATATATATATATATATATATATATATATATATATATATATATATATATAATATATATATATATATTATATATATATATATATATATATATATATATATATATATATATATATATATATATATATATATATATATATGGGGTTACTGTACCTCAGCCGACAGCTGAGAGAGTTTCTCAGCCGGCGGTGACGTGGTCAAATATATGCCACATATCGGTCGCAGAGTGCAGGGGCAAAAAAAATCAAAAAATCTCGCCTAAAGAATCATCATCAAATTGACCAAAATACCCTTTTTTTTACTTCTAAACTAGTAAAAACTCATTCACAACAAAATTTTTCCTAAAATATTTATAATTTACAGAGAATTTTCTATTAAATATATCTACAGTTATAAAATTTCTAATTCTACTACATCGAAATTATAATAGGAAAAAAATAGATCAAGATAATAACAAATAAACAGCAGCAGTGAAAAGTAAAAAAACATGCGTGAAACATAAAAAAACTATTGTTTTTTATATAAATTTTTTATTATTTTATTTCGTGTTATTTTCAATTCATATAGGTTTAATAAAAGAAACTGAAATGAATAGGAAAAATGAAATTTAATGTGGGGCAGCCGTATATTTTTTTCTATTACAAATGCACAGTGTAAAAAAATAATGAAATACAATGGTTAATAATTTTGCAGATATTTTATAAATCAGATATTTCCGTAACTGCCACAATATTTGCAGATTGGTTGGATAATATTCCTTCCAATTTTAAAATGAACTGCGACTATGGTCGGTCAAGGTACTAAAAATTGCTTTATTCTTAATGTATATTATAAATTGGATCCAGGTCGCAGTACACATATATTCAAAACTATAATCAATATATATATATATATATATATATATATATATAACTTTCAATTTTATATCACGACTGCGACCCTAGTCGCATTCCTTATTTGCATAGAAATAACAAACGAAACATGCTATCGTTCAGCACTGCGACCACAGTCACTATATTTTTTCGCATGGCTTATGTAGCAGAATTTTGATCGTTTTTCAATGTCTGCGATCATAGTCGCAGTCATAGTACAAAATTTTTGATCACTGCAACTATGGTTGCAGACTTAATATATATAACTTTTCAATTTATATCATGACTGTGACTTTAGTCGCATTCCTTATTCGCATAGAAATAACTGACGAAACATGCTATCGTTCAGCACTGCGACCACAGTCGCTGTCTTTTTTCGCATGCCTTATGTAACAGAATTTTGATCGTTTTCAAAGTCTACGATCATTGTCGCAGTCATAGTACAAAATTTTTGATTACTGGGACCATGGTCGCAGACTTAATATATATAACTTTCAATTTATATCACGACTGCGACCCTAGTCGCATTCCTTATTCGCATAGAAATAACAGACGAAACATGCTATCGTTCAGCACTAATCACAGTCGCTGTCTTTTTCGCATGCCTTATGTAACAGAATTTGATCGTTTTCCAAAGTAGATTAGCCCTGCGACCGTGAAATCAGTCCGCGTATATCACATTTTATAAAATACTATATTAATTACTTTGAATTAATTGAAGTAATTAATATTCTATCTACTGTGATATAGCAACAGTTTCGAAAAAAAGAGATGCACTAATATTAATCTCGATAAAGGAAAGATGTGCACCATACGTAATCTAAATATATAGAAAAAATATTCTATAAAATGTTAATTTGTAGTTCACATAATAAACCTCTAAAAAAAAAGGAACTCTTCGGATTCTCCCGCCATAACTGCTTCAATTAAATATTTAATTTCTTTTTATCACTTTTTCGGATACTCAACTGTCACCTATAACAATTATTATTACGATTCATATTGTTTCACATTATTGACCTTTTTATAGTGCTTGTAACTAATATATTATCTCATATCTAAAATCGATATTTGTGCTCTTCGTTTTCAATTTGATTTCAAACTTCCAGAAAATAATATCTTCCCCATCTTCTTCCTCTGAACACTTAGATTTCAACTTCAATCATTCTCCCACCGATCCTCTTTCTTCAGGGTATTCTAGTGAATCTAATAGCAGTCTGGACTTCACTCCTTTTGACTATCTCACTATATCAAATAATATTTATCTGATCCTCCTCTTCATGAGGATCATGAAGTTTTCACGGGGCTTAGTGAGGAGGAACTTATTCCTCTGCCACTTTACAGAGATATGCTTGATGAAAGCATGTCCTCTGATGCTGGAAGCTCGCTTTCTTTGAGCATATCTTTTACAGGTTCTTCTCGACACGGATCGGAGAGGAGCTTTATAGAGACGATCCATTCTTAGAGTTTATCGATGAATCAGAGCACCCTCAAAAAGAGGAAGAAACTGAGGAATACTGCGAGCCGGACGATGAGGGAGAAGATGAGGAAATAAGTGATGAACAGGAAGATGAGGAGAATGAAGACGACGAATCTGCTTATGATGGTGATGACGACGAGGATTAGGATTTCCTAATCTTCTGATATTCAACGTTATTTTGTCTTCTTTTAAGAGCTTTTAATGCACTTTTTTTGTAAGGTCTCTTTCTGACTATATTATGTTACAAATAAAATTTACTTCTATCTGTAAAATAATCTTTCATCTTTTTAAAATACATATAAAGTATGTCGTATAGTTATTATTTCTGCATCTTATCTGCGATAATGGTCGCAGTACTCATATAATAATTACATATAAAATTGCGACCACGGTCGCTGCCCAGTCATAAATAGTTTAATCGCTTTGCATTCAATATAATGCATTTTTTTTGTAAGGTCTCTTTCTGACCATATTATGTTATAAATAAAATTTACTTCTATCTGTAAAATAATCTTTCATCTTTTTAAATACATATAAAGTATGCCGTGTAGTATTATTTCTGCATCTTATATGCGATAATGGTCGCAGTACTCAGATAATAATATGAAACTGCGACCACGGTCCTTATCCAGTCATAAATAGTTCAATCGCTTTGCATTCAATAAAGTTAATATCAGCGACCATGGTCGCAGTCCAAAATTAAACTATATAACAGATGATACTGCGAACATAATCGCAATCCTCTCAAATCAGTATATTTCACTGTATATCACAAATTATAAAACTGTGACTGCTTCCTTAACACTGCGACCATAGTCGCAGTCCTTGATCGTATGCAATATGTAAAAAAAAATAATAGTTTATAGGTGGCTGAGACAACAGTCACAGTAAAGAACAAATATATAAAATAATATGTAAACTGCGACTATAGTATCAGTTCTTAGTCACCGTTATTACATTTAACCTAGTAAAACAATCATCCACGACATGCTGTCGTTAAGCACTGTGATCATAGTCGCAGTCCTTGTTCGCATGCATTATGTAAAAACTAAAATAATAATAATTTATAATTGTAGACTGCGACAAAGGGTGCTTTTAAAACTACTGAGAAATTATTTTATTGACCACTACAAGCTTAGGCGCATTCCTAAAATATATAATATCTGCGTAAAATTTTTTTAAAACTATTGAGAAATTATTTTATTGACCACTATGAGCTTAGGCGCATTCCTAAAATATATAAAACCTAGCAAAAAAAAGATTTAATAAAGAAGCATTCAAATTTGTTTCGTGATTTGATGAAGTTGCACTTGAAGAGACACGATTCATATTCAATTAGTCGCAGTTATAAAAGATAATTGTGACAATATTGACTAATGGCAGAAATATAAAAAAATAATAAACTATATAGATCCACTATCTTTTATCACTGGGGCATTTAATAATTTCAACTGTTTCAATAGGCGGGTCGTCCTTCCTAGTATGGCTAATAACATGCCACGTCACCGCAGGCTGAGAGGGTCTCTCAGCAGTCGGCTGATATACATATTTCTGTATATATATACAGAAATATGTATATCAGCCGACAGCTGAGAGTCCCTCTGAACCTGCGATGATATGGCACATTATGAGCCACATAATTCGACGATCTAAAAGATAATTGTGACAATATTGACTAACGTCAGAAATATAAAAAAAATAATAAACTAACAGATCCACTATCTTTTACGACAAGGGCATTTAGTAATTTCAACTGTCTCAATAGGCGGGCCGTCCTTCCTAGTATGGCTAATAATATGTCATGTCACCGCAGGCTGAGAGGAACTCTCAGCTGTCGGCTGATATATATATATATATATATATATATATATATATATATATATATATATATATATATGTATGTATGTATGTATGTATGTATGTATTTCTGCATATATATATTTATATATATATACACAGAAATATGTATATTAGCCGACTGCTGAGAGACCCTCTCAGTCTGCGGTGACGTGGCACATCATGAGCCATATAATTCGATAATCTAAAATGACGTCCCGCTTTTAAAAATAATTGAAATTACTAAAAGCCCCTATCGTTTGTCTTTTTCTTGGGATGATATATTAGTTTATATTCTTTATTATTATTTTTTCTCCTATTTTATATGTCTATCTCTCTGTGTTTTCTCACGCTGTCAGATCTAGATTTTTGACTTATAAAGAATATCGTTCTAAAAAAGTGAGAGCGGGATCAGATATTAATTTTTAGTCGCAGACCTAGATCTCCAACAATTATTTTGACAAGTTTATGTTCCCTCGGGATGTCAGCTTCAATATTTTCATCGTGATTTTTCTCTTTTTCTTCTTCCAAGTAAGACTGTATGAAATTTCATCTCAAACCATTTGTTTTATAAGACATCGACCAAAGTCGCAGTCCAATTAAAATTTATTAATAAAAAGACTGCGACCTTGGTCGCAAAAATGAAAAATAAGTTCAAAAAGACTGTTATTATATAATACTACGACCAATGTCGCAGTCTTCAGTCGCAGTCTTCTAATCATCTTAATTACTTAACTTTTGAGACATTGTTCATTGCTTCAATTGACTATGTCTCTTGTTTCATAAGAATGCGACCATGGTCGCAGTATCCTATTTAGATTACTTAATAAAAAAATACTATGACTAAGGTCGCATTGTTATCAAACAAAACATTCTCAAAGAGATTGTTGTTACATAAGACTGCGACCGAAGTCGCAATCTTCTAATCATCTTAATTAATTAACTTACAAGATTATTATCACTGCTTCCATTGATAGTGACTCTTATTTTATAAGACTCTTGTTTCATAAAGAATGCGACCATGGTCGCAGTATCCTATTTAGATTACGTAATAAAAAAATACTATGATTAAGGTCGCATTATTATCAACAAAACATTCTCAAAGAGACTGTTGTTACATAAGACTGCGACCGAAGTCGCAATCTTCTAATCATTTTAATTAATTAACTTACGAGATTATTGTCACTGTTTCCATTGACTGCGACTTTTATTTCATAAGACTGCGACTACGGTCGCAGTATCTTATTTAGCTTAGGAAGGTCGAAAAAATACTGCGACCCTAATCGAAAAAATAAAAAAAGGATACAACACTGCGACCAAAGGTCGCAATGTAAAACAAAAATAAATTTAAAAAGTGAAAATAATAATAAAAAATTAAATCCAAAATTTTTCTTTTTAGAAACTGCGACTTCGATTGCAGTTAAGGAAACAAAAAAAAACAGTTTCAAGTCGCAGTAATAAATTTTATTGTGATTAAAACATCTTTTCAAAAAAACTTGAACATAAGTGCGACCATGGTTGCATTCTTTTAAAATAAATTATTTTCTAAAATTTAGTTATCAAGATCTGTAATTTTTTGTGTGAAAAAGCTCAAAATTTTTGATCTATAATTTTTTTAGTGGAGGAACAGTTGTAGCAGGTTAAAAGTGAAACTGAGGTACTTCAGTCATTGGGCAACGAAAAATGGTTAAGGGTCTCCTTTTACCGCCTAAAATTTTGACTTCTCTGCGGCTAATATGAAGCCACGTCATGCCGGCTGAGAAACTCTCTCAGCTGGCGGCTGAGGTACAGTAACCGCATACATATATATAATATATATATAATATATATATAGGGGTTACTGTACCTCAGCCGACGGCTGAGAGAGTTTCACAGCCGGCGGTGACGTGACGAAATAGATGCCACATATCGGTCGCAAGGTGTAGGCTCCAAAAAAATCAAAAAAATCCCGCCTAAGGAATCGTGAATCAAATTGACGAAAATATCCCTTTTTTACTTCTAAACTAGCATAAACTCATCCACAAACAAAATTTACCTAAAGAATTTTCAGTTGAATATATCTACAGTTATAAAATTCCTAATTCTACTACATCAAAAATATAATAGAAAAAATTTGGATCAAGTTAATGTGAAATAAACAGTATCATTGAAAAGTAAAAAACATGTTTGAAACATAAAAAAAACTGTTATTTTTTATTTAATTTTTTATATTATTTTATTTCGTGTTATTTTCAACTCATATAGGTTTAATAAAAGAAACAGAAATGAATAGAAAAATGAAATTTAATGTGGGGCATCCGTATATTGATTTTTCTATTACAAATGCACAGTATAAAAAAATAATGAAATACAATGGTTAATTATTTCGCATTCCTTAAACACAAAAAATTCATAACAGACGAAACATGATATCGTTCAGCACTCCGACGACAGACGCTGTCTTCTTTCACATGCCTTATGTAACAGAATTCTGACCGTTTTATAAAGTCTGCGATCATAGTCGCAGTCATAGTATAATAAAACTTTCGAACATTGCGACCATGGTCGCAGACATAATATAATATAACTTTCAATTTTATATGCCGACTGCGACACTAGTTGCAGTCATAGTATAACAAAATTTTCTATCACTGCGTCCATGGTCGCAGACTTAATATAATATAACTTTCAATTTTATATCACGTCTGCGACCCTAGTCGCATTCCTATTCGCATAAAAATAACAGACGAAACATGCTATCGTTCAGCACTGCGACCTTGTTCAGCACTGCGACCAAAGTCGCAATCTTTTTTCGCATGCCTTATGTAACAGATTTTTGATAATTTTACAAAGTAGATTACCCATGCGACCCTGAGATCAGTCCGCGTATATCACATCTTATAAAATACTATATTAATTACAATGAATTAAATGAAGTAATTAATATTCTATCTACCGTGATACAACAACAGTCTCGAAAAAAGAGATGCACTAATATTAATCTCGATAAAGAAAAGATGTGCACCATACGTAATCTAAAGATATAGGAAAATATTCTATAAAAAGTTAATTTGTACTTCACATAGTAAACCTCTGGAAAATAGGAACTCTTCGGATTCTCCCGCCATAACTCTTCAATAAATATTTAATTTTTTTATCACTTTTTCCAATACTCAAACCTTTATATATAGTGCTTGTAACTAATATATTATCTCATATCTAAAATATATTTTTGCTCTTCCTTTTCAATTAGATTTCAAAAACTTTCAGAAAACAATTCATTCTTGAATCATGTCTTCCCCATCTTCTTCCTCTGAACACTCAGATTTCAACTTCAATCATTCTCCCACCGGTCCTCTTTCTTTAGGGTATTCTAGTGAATCTAATAGCAGTCTGGACTTTACTCCTTTTGACTATCTCACTATATCAAATAATATTTTATCTGATCCTCCTCTTCATGAGGATCATGAAGTTTTCACGGGGCTTAGTGAGGAGGAACTTATTCCTCTGCCACTTCACAGAGACACGCTTGATGAAAGCATGTCTTCTAATGCTGGAGGCCCGCTTTCTTTGAGTATATCTTTAACAGGTTCTTCTCGACACGGATCGGAGGAAGAGCTTGATAGAGACGATTCATTCTGGGAGTTTATCGATGAACCTAAAAACCCTCAAAAAGATGAAGATGATGAGGAAATAAGTGATGAATAGGAAGACGAGGAGAATGAAGACGATGAATCTGCTTATGATGGTGATGACGACAAGCATTAGGATTTCCTGATCTTCTGATATTCAACATTATTTTGTCTTCTTTTAAGAGCTTTTAATGCTCTTTTTTTGTAAGGTCTCTTTCTGACTATATTATGTTATAAATAAAATTTACTTCTATCTATAAAATAATCTTTCATATTTTTAAAATACATATAAAGTATACCGTATAGTTATTATTTCTGCATCTTATCTGCGATAATGGTCGCAGTACTCATATAATAATTACATATGAAACTGCGACCACGGTCGCTGTCCAGTCATAAACAGTTTGATCGTTTTACATTTAATAAAGTTAAAAACAGCTACCATGGTCGCAGTCCAAAATTAAACTATATAAACAACATGATCGCAGTCCTCTCAAATCAGTATATTTCACTGTATATCACAAATTAGAAAACTGCGACTGCTGTCGTTAAACACTGCGACCATAGTCGCAGTCCTACTTCGCATGGAATAAGTAAAAAAAATTCGTAGTTTATAGGCGGCTGAGACAACAGTTACAGTGAAGAGCAAATATATAAAATCATACGTAAACTGCAACTATAGTATCAGTCCTTAGTCACTGTTATTATATTTAACCTAGCAAAAAATTCATCCACAAAAAATGCTGTCGGGAGTACTGCGACCATAGTCGCAGTCCTTGATCGCATGCAATATATAAAAAAAATTTAATAGTTTATAGGCGGCTGAGACAACAGTCACAGTGAAGAATAAATATATAAAATAATACAAAAACTGAGATTATAGTGTCAGTTCTTAGTCACCGTTATTACATTTAACCTAGCAAAAAAAAACGTCCACGACTTGCTCTCGTTAAGCACTGCGATCATAGTCGCAGTCCTTATCTGCATTCAATATGTAAAAAAATAATAATTTATACATTACATGCGAAAAAAAGTAAACTGCGACTATATTCAAAATCAGTAAATTTCAAATTAGTAAAAAAAATTAATAAAGAAGCATTCAAATTAGTTTCGTGATTTGATGAAATTGGTCGCAGTTTGATCGCAGTTATAAAAGAAAATTGTGACAATATTTACTAACGTCAGAAATATAAAAAAATAATAAACTATACAGATCCACTGTCTTTTACCGCATGGGCATTTAGTAATTTCAACTGTTTCAATAGGCGGGCCGTCCTTTCTAGTGTGGCTAATAATGTGCCACGTTACCGCAGGCTGAGAGGGCCTCTCAGCCGTCGGCTGATATACATTTTTCTCATATATATATATATATATATATATATATATATATATATATATATATATATATATATATATATATATCAAGGAATCTGAGATCAATACATCATAAATCTAGGTCCTTAATTGATAACACGGTTCCACACTTGTAGATGAGTATACACTCATGGTTAAGTGTAATTGAAAATGTGTCTAGACCCAAACCATTAGGCTTGATCAATTATTTATTGGGTCCAACAATATAGGCTTATAGAGACGGGCGTATAAATCAAATTAGACTTGTATAGGCCCAAATTAATTTAGACTCTATCCAAACAAGTCTAACATTACTCTCAAACAAGGTGATTTTTATGTAGACTTTTTTTAAAAAGAATTGTAGCAAAGTCTCCCTTTTCTGTTTTTTTCCCTATTTTTCCTTCTGGAGTTTCATTAATTTATTTCTACATTTTTTTATTTTCTTTTTTTATTATTCTTTTCTATTTTTTTATCTCTTTTTTTTTAATACTATTCTACTATTTTATTCTTCCCATGTTTTCTCAAATTTTGTTCTTTTACTTTTTTCTTATTCTACCACGTCTTTTTTTTTTGGCATTTTTTCTTCCATGTTTTTTATTCTATTTCATCATGTTTTTCCAATTTATTTCTTTTCCTTTTTGTAAGGCTTTTTCCTTGTTTTGATTATTTCTTTTGAATTTTTACCCTTTTCTTGCAAGTTTTCTGCGATAAAACAAGTATTCACAAAAAATTAAGGAAGAGGCCTCAAGTCGTCATGAAGGCCGAAAGGGATTCTCAGGGGGGAAATTTTGCTTAGCCTCAAATTATATTATTTTTTTGTGATTGTTTCTTTTTTAATTATTCTCACAAGTTGTTGTCATATTTGTTGAATTCATCATATTTATCTTATTTGTTCATCTTATCTTATTTGTTGAGTTTTTGTATTTATCATATTGAATACCATATTTAACTCAGGTATTTATGTGCATTACCTCATCTTGGGATTGTGTAGACGGGAATTAAATTCGGGTTGAGAAAATTTAGCCTTGAAACTAAATTTATCTCTAAACAAAGTCCTCCTCCCATATCCACAGAATCTATAACACCTAACCTATTCTCTTGCACCAACACCAATAATGCACCAAACATCCTATTCAATTCTAGAAGACAAATAAGATGACTTAAATCACAAAAGGAATTATTGAACGACATACCTCACGTTCTAGTGAGCCCAACCTTTGACAAGTGCCAACTCAAATGTGAGCCTGATAGATACCTAAACCGACCGAAACCCAGTCTGACCGCGATAGAGTATTTGGCTAGGGTTAGGATTCGAGCGTTCTTTGTGAGCCGCTTAGGGTCTGTTTGGTTGTCGTAATTGACCGTAATTCGTAGTTGTAATTAGTAAAGTCTTTTACAATTGTAAATGAGTTACATGTATGTAAATTTTACGGTGTTTGGTTGGTAATATAAAATTGTAAAGTGGGAAAGTGTATTGTACTTTACGGTGTTTGGTTGTCGTAATGTATAAGTCGTAAGTGAAAAAGTTGACCACAAAATTAACTATTTGGTGATTTTAAAAGTTTTAATACTGCAAATAAATATTAAAAAAGTTAAATATTAAAAATTTTTAATATTAATATAAAAAAATATTACAAATTTGTATGACCACAAAATTAACTGTAACTGGGCTGTAAGTGAGTGATAACTGGGTTGCAATTGAGTGTTAGTTGAGTTACGTAAGTCTTTTACGAATTACGGTCCAAACAAACGCTTAATCTCATCAAATGTATAGACGAGATGAGAATCCCTCACCTATCACAAGTAACGTATTTGGTCTCTATTTACGCAGACACGAGACCCTTTCCCTCTTATAAGAGACACCTACAAATACTACAAATACCTCGATTAGAGGTAGCCAACAAGTGTCTCTTTGTTTGGAGACGTGATAAAATATATATGATATTGCGATAGTTTTTACATAGTATCGCAATACATATATTTATAATTTTACTTTTTTTGTTTTTGTTTTTAGAGTTGATTAAATAACTACCATTATATATGTTTATTAATGTCTAATTGTATTGTAGTGTTCGTACTTGTGTGGGGCAAACTACGCTGCTGCCTCGAAAAAGATATGTTTCTTGATTCAGGGGCCATAATTGTATCAATTGAAACATGCCATGTGCGTAGTACAAATATAAAGCGAAATAGTATCAAAATCCCTTCTTTAAAGGCACGGGAACGCCACCTTGGCTAATTTGGTGGACCCCTCTCTAGTTCTGGTTTTTTGTCCTGAAAAAGGGCGAATGGATCAAGCAAAGGAGATGGTGATGTTTTGTTATATTTTTTGGTGAGAGTTTGTTTGGGGAGTTGGCATTTGACAATGAAGATGCATGTGATGAGGGTACGTTGCAATCAAAGGAGAGAGATTACTCACTACCCTTCAATCAAACTAGTCAGGGGACAAGGAGAGGTCTCTCTCACTTGCACGTGTTCAAGCGCGCCCGCCCCCCCCCCCCCCCCCCCCCCCAATCAATGGTGGCCTGTTTAGAAACACTTGGTGACTATTTAGACACATGTTTTGCTCTCATTCATCTTTTATATTATTCTTAATTGATTTCAGGTCACGAGGTTGTGTGTAGAACTTACTAGCAGTTCGTGTAGGCTGACTCAGAGTCAGAACCAAGTGTTGGCTGAGATGAGCTACAGCTCGCCCTACTTTTTTATATATTGTCTTAAGCCTCTTATATTTTTTCATATATTACCTTAAACTCTCTTCTATTTTGGTCTTTTTGACAAATTTATTCCTGATTCTGTTCTTGATTTAGTGAAGAATATTGTTTTATTCTTTTGACAAATTCATATATTGCACAAGCATATGTGATAAAAGACTACAGCCCACCTTAAAATTTATTTCAGATTCCGCTCATGAACTGACTGGTTGTGATTTGTTTATTTGTAAAAATGTTCATTTTTCTTTTCCATCGGAGTTTCTTTTACGTTGTAGTGGGTGTTTCTTTCTCTCACTGTGAAGAGAAGACTATGATACAAGTAGCAAGCTTGTAAGTATTTTTTTTTTCAAAAATTAAAAAAGAAGCGGTAAAATGGAGAGTGTAATCCCTCTCTGGCTCTTTTCATATCTATACCATATTCAGTGAAAATAATTTGAAAGATTTGTTAAGATATTCATGTGCGAATATAATCTCATATTGAAAAATAAATAGAAAAATAATGAACTGAAATATAAGTATAAACTGCAAAAGAACCCTCTATGCTATCCTAGTTGTGTTAAAAAATAAAAAACTTTACTATAAAATGAGTAAAAAAAGCCCTTGTACTATCAAATTTAGTAGAAAACAATTTGGTACTATTGTAATATCTTGTTATTTTATTGAATTTAAGATAATGAATATGGAGTTTTTAACATGTCTTAACTAGTATAAATATATTTTTCTTTAAATTCAATTGAAGAATTTATGCTGAAATCTTAGAATACTGCATGCTGTTTTGTACAGAATTTGATGGTACATGTGGGTTTACTGCTCATTTCAATAGCACACGAGACTTTTTGCTAAACCATATACCCTAAATAAAAAGTTGATGCCAACCAATAGTTTTAAGTTTTTGAGTTGAATTGATCCTCAGCTTTTCTTTAAAGCCCTTGATGACTTCTCTTTTTAAAATTGAGCTCTCCAATATTGATCTCAAAACCCAATTTAGCACAATGAAATTCTTATAACATAAAATAGAGGGTCCTATCTGTCTTAGTAATTTATTTCATGTTTGTCTTGAAGGTAGAATAATTAAATACTGTATGGTTAAGAGATGGACGGGATTACTTCATATTTACATTGGGTCATATTGAGTAATATTTATTATGTAGAGATATCTATCAAAGTTAATATCATGAGTAGTATTTATTTATAATGTTATGTTTATGTTAATATCTATTAACGTGTTTTTGTATCATTATTGTGCAACGATATATTATTTATAAAAATAAATTTATAGATAATTAAATATAATTATTTGATAATTAAATATGTTTTTCCATTAGATTTTCTAAAATTTAAGTAGAATTAAACTGAATATATTTCATTAAACCTCAGAAATTTGGCAAATGTTTTTTATATAATAATTATGTTATTGTGTTTAACTAGAAGAAGGAATCTTTTATGGACATTTAGATTAGATTTACGGTTAGATTGTATCTTAGGTTTCTTTTTCAAACTCTAAAAGAACTATTAAAATTAGAGTCCACAGAATTAGAAGTTCATGACCTCTTTTTTCTCTCTCTGTATTTTTCTGTTTTACTCTCAAATTCTCTCTACAATACGTTGTTAGCATGAATGCTCTAAGAAGAGATAGGATCATCGACAAGGTGAGTCGCATCGGTCTAATCGGTTTGAACTTTTTTCTTTATTTTCACAGAATTTTATTTTCATCTTTTCTGGACATCTGCTAGTTTGACCGATCTAAATTTCTTACAGTATATACGAAAGTTCATATAGAATGTCATATCCAAAATTTATACCGATCCAACAGACGGATCTTAAACTATTCTAAACACACTACTACTATTATTTTCATTCTACACCTAAATCTCATATTCTGATTCATAACGTGAAAAGTTTAAAACTTTAATCTTATATAATTTGAATTACTAAGATTGAGCACATGCTAAAAATCTTTAAAAAAATGTGATTTTTATGTTGTTACATTATTATTTATGCTATTCATGCTTGATATGATGTTCTATATGAATTTTTATGTTTAAGAAAAATTACTATGTTTTGCAAACTTGTGAAGTATGTTGGTCAAGTTATTTTGGCTAAATTGATGTGGTAAATTGAATGAGATTGATGTTATCAATACTTCTTAATTATCAATTTTAAAAATTAAATCAAGTACAATCACACGACATATGTTAGCACACATGTATGATTACTTTCATTCGCTATATATGTGTGTGCGCGCGCGTCGTGTGTGTGTGTGTGTGTGTGTGTGTGTGTGTGACATGTGTGTGTGTATTGTTATATTGCATTTGAAAATGCATGTACAATATGGTCAAGTTCATATTAATTTCGAACTGAAAGTTTCAAGTATACCAATATGGAACCTGTAGCTTTCCTAAAACACATAAATCATAACATAATTAGAAGTGTACATGTTTAATTTATTAATCATATCACTATTGGCCCAAAGGCCTATCACTCTAGTTTTGATAATGATTAACTCATGTAGTTATAGTACTGATGATCTTGTGTTTAATTAGTCTCAGATATGTGATCAAGATCTTAGTAGATGTTTAGCTTCATCAAAGGATTTAAAGTCGAGTTTTGGAGCTAGCACGTGTTGATTCAAGAGCTTGTGCATCAAGATCACATCAAGTACTCAAGAGGAGTCTAACTCATTGGATCAAGGTTTAGACCAAGTCAAGAAGGAGAAGAAGATTTTTAAGTGAAGACCTTCAAGAGAAGACTTATGTCTCGGTTTATTTTTTGTTAAGATTTTATTTTTAGATAAATGTAAAGGATAGATTAGTTGGTGGATTGCTCAAGTAACATATACACTCACACACAAGATTTATATGTGTTTTCATAAAAGAGTTTTCATTTTAGAAAAATACCGATTTGGTTTTTATGTCTCAAAATATGACATAAGTTTTTATCAAAACTTTATTTAGAGCTTAATGTCAAAAAAACATAGATATTTCGTCATATATGTGCAGTGGATCATATCCATATACACTAAGCCTTAAAAAGTGTTTAGAATATCTTGTTTTTATATTTAAAGGAGTTTTGAAAAAATCGGTTTTCATTTTGAAAAAATTTATTTGAAAAATATGATTTTTGTTTTAAGCCAAAATTGCTATAACACAAAAAGAGTTCAAAATATTTGTAACATGTTTTGATTTTTACTCAAACATGTTTGTATATCAAAGAATAATACTGAACTTATTTTTGTAGATTTTTAGAGAATTAATGGGATTTTATTGAAGGAAAAATAACAAGTTTTTAAATCCCCAAAATACTGTTTTTGGTCTTCTGCCGGTCGACCGCACGGTCGACCGAGCCAGGGGTCGGTCGACCGGGCGGTCGACCGACGTGCATAAAACGTGCATGGCCATGGCCGGTTGACCGAAACGGTCGACCCCCAGAGAGTGTCTGCTCTCTGGAAATGGCCCGATCGACCGGGGCGGTCAACCTCTAGGCCATTGCCTAGTTGGCGGTCGACCGGCCGGTCGACCGACCTTTCCAACAGTCAGAAATTCGACCGTTGACAGTCGACCGGGAGGTCGACCGTCCAGCAGCCAGAGCTGCTGAGTTGGCTTCCAACGGGCAGATTTTTAGAGCCTATAAATTGGGGCTCCCTTGAACTGTTTTAGATAAGATTTCAAGTGGGTTTTCAAGCTAGTTTTTGATACATCTTTTAATGTTTTTCTCCACTTATTTAAGAGCCAAAATGCCATATCAAAAGGAGAGATTTTCAAGAGTATTTTGTAAAAGAGTTTTCTTTGTGTTTTTCACCACCTAATCGATCTTTGTTTTTCTCACACATATTTGAGCTTTCCATTGCTATATCATTCTTATAGGAGAGTTGTTGTGAGATTGTTTTTAGGTGATCAAAGTGTTGTGATCACCAAAGTCTTCATTCTTGTTTTGAGGAGGCGGACTTGCGGGTTCGCGGTGTTTCGAGTTCTTATGGGAGCTCGATGTAGAGGTGCGGCCTCGGCAAGCTAGTGTGCTTGCGGTGTGTTTGTTCTTGCAGGAGCAAGTGAAGGGACTAGAGAGTCCAAAGGAGTTCAAGTGTGAACTCACTTGTAGGTGTTGGGGCACCGAGTGATCCGGTGAGATCGTTTTATAGTGAAATCCTTCATAGTGTTGAAGGCGGGGACTTAGAGCAAGTGTGCTCGAACTCGAAACAAATCTCTCGTATTTGCGATTGCTCTCTCTATCTCTCACTTGTGTTTCTATCTTGCATGCTTATATTACTTTTATCTTTATATGCTTGATATATTTTTGTGCTTAAATTGACATATGCTTGGGGATTGTTTAGTCATACTTGTATTGAACCAAGAGAGACAAAGTGGCACCTCAACTCTTATCTAGAGGATTCTTAAGGAGATAGTTCAGAGCCCTTCACGGAGAATTCAGCTACACTCTTAGGTTATACGTGGTGTGTTGTGCTTAAGAATTTTTAGTTTGCATAAATAGTTTTTAATTCCGCATTAATTCACCATTAGATTAGCTAGTCACCTATTAACCCCCTTCTAGGTGACGTGGCTCTTGATTTGGGTCTAACCACCTTGAGTTAAAGATCCTCATTTATAACTAATCACAATATTTGTACACACACATGGATTTCATGTCATCTCCCACCCTTGACATTCTTAACATCAAAACTTGGAAGGTTAAGATGTCTTTGTACCTCAAAGGCCTAGGTATTCATGTTTATCTTTCTACCATTAAGGATTCATATTTTAATAATAGCAAGTATATTGAGACTAACTCAAAAGCCATTCATGCTTTAAAGTCAACCCTAAATGATGAATATTTATCTAAGGTTTCTAACATTGATTCGACTTTTGTAGTATGGAACTCACTTATCTCCCTTGGCGAACAAAAGCTATACTATGCGGGGAGTGACTCGGATGTTGGAAGTGAGGCTTCCAACGTATGCTACATGGTCTAAGGGATAACCCCCTTAAGGTAAACTCCGAATCCGAGTTAGAAGAGGATGTTGATATGTCTTATAATGAGTTTGAATCATTTTGTCAACAACTTCTTGAAAAATATGAATTGCTTAAAAAGGATAACAAGAAATTGAAAAACAAATATGATTCCATTTTAGTAGAAAAAGATTTGTTTCAAAATAAACTTGCATGTGTTTCAAAAGAAAATGATTTCTTGAAAAAGGAGAATATTCCTTATCTTCAAATTTAAATGATCATTGTGAAGGAAATAACTCTTTGAGAAATAAAATTAGTTTGGTGGAAAAGCAAAAAGAAATTGCATTGAATGAAAACAACTCTTTGGAAAGAAAAATTATTTCAAAAGAAAAAGAAAATGTTCCTAAAAAAAAAAGATAGTTGATCATGCACTTCATGCTACTACCATTGATAAAAATGAGATAAATTTTTTAAAAATAGAATAGATTGTTTGAGCTTAACTTTGAGTAATTGTACATTTAACCATAAAGATTGAAAACCTTATTTCAAAGGAAAGAAGCTCCACATGTTCATGCACATCACCCACAACATGCTTATGCACATTTTGCACGTCATGATCACACTCATTCACATGTGCATAATAGAGAGTACAAGTGCACACATTACGGCTGCAAAGGCCATTTAACAAGATTTTGTTATGATAGAATAATTCTTTAAATTTTACTAATAAGAATGTTTGGGTTCCGAATAAGACTAACCCTCGTGGACCCAAAAGAAAATGGGTATCAAAATCCCCACCTTTTGTATTTGATGTAGGTGTGGACTCTCACATGACGTGAGAGAGTTGGTGCCTTGGTGGTGGATGCATGGGCTTGATGGACACTACAAATTGATGCACCGCTATCAAGGAAGTGTGGTGGGAAAACCACCATGTTTTGAAGATTTAGAGTATAATTCATTGGTTCTGGTAATTATCTCTAAATTTCACTTAATTTACATGCTTTTGAAGGTACACCTAGAGGGGGGGGTGAATAGGTGTAATTGCTAATCTAGAACCTAAAAACAAACTAAGTGCGCTAAATGCGGAAGCTAATGCAAATCTTGCACAAACTTAATACAACACAACAAGTGTAGCCGAATTCCCCGTGAGGGGCTCTGGACTAACTCCTCTTGATTCCCTTGAATGGGTTGAGGTGCTATGTGAAGCTCTTGTTGGTTAGGTACAAGTGAGGCACACACACAAGCAAGCCAAACATATAATGGATATACAACAATATGAAAGATGCAAGGCAATCAACACAAGCAAACAGATATGATATGACAATATGAATTATGCTCAACACAAGCAAATATGATATGAATGAATAATGATGCTTTGCACAAATAAATGAGAGAGAGTTAGAGAGACAATGAATCAAAACGCAAACACCAAGATATGTTTCGAGGTTCGAGCACCTTGCTCTACATCCCCGCCTACACCACCGTGTAGGATTTCCAATCCACTATCTCCCACCGAGGGAACCTCTACCGAAGAGGATTTGTTACAACTCTAGGAGTACCAAACTCCTCTCTCAAACAACCACCTCACAACCGAGGGGTAGGCCCGTAGCCAATACAACAACAACAACCAATCACCACTACCGAAGAGGGATATACAAACCAACTCCACCTCTCACTAGAGGGAGCAAACCAACAACCCAATTACACAACCTCAACCTCTACCTAAGAGGGAGCAACCAAGAAATCAAGGGTTTACAATAGGTGGTCTCTTTCAACCACAAACCTCTTTCCTTTTTCTTTTTCACAAAAATAAGATCCTAAATAGATTAGGATAGATGATAGGCTCAAGTGTGGAATCAAAGAGTTTTTGGAAACAAGCAACAAAGAAAAACTACTTGGGAAATCTCTTGTATATGATAGAAATAAAAGATCAAATCAAAATCCCAAAACCTAGTTTTCTTTGATTTTCCAAAACCCAAAACAATAAAGATTAAATCTTTTTAGCACAAAAACTATTTTGAAAACTTATTTAAACACTAGAGAAACACTGAAATTTTTCTTCTTGAAAACCTTAGCCAAAAACCCAAGAGAATGGGCTTTATATAGGCCAAAACAGAAACTAGCCGTTAGAGCTGAGCTGGCAGCTCTGACAGGCTGCGGTCGACCGGCCCGGTCGACCGCCAACGGTCAGAATATGACCGTTGGGCAACTGCGGTCGACCGGCCCGGTCGACCCAAACAAACAGAGAGCTCTGCTCTCGACGCGGTCGACCGGTCCGGTCGACCGTCTCAGGGACTCCAAACGTGCACAGATCTGTGCACGTCCGGTCGACCGGCCCGGTCGACCGGACTTCAGCCAAGTCGACTAATAACCTGGCTTAGTCGACTGGTTGAGTCCTGGACCTGAAAACTGGGTTAAAAATATTTTATAAAAATCTTTTAATACTTCTAAAAATCACCAAAAATATTTTTATCATATTATATCAAAACTCAAACAAGTGATAAAAATTTCAAGGCATGTATCAACATATTCAATTCATTTTCGAGTCTTGCAAATTTTATCAAAAACAAAACTTGTATTTTACCAAACTTGATTTTTCAATACATGAATAAGATAGTCAAAATAAGTTTGTCTAGTAAGTTTAAAGCATTTATGTATATTTAGAATATATCTAATATACATAGGAATAAAGTAAACTTGTTTTGATCTATTATCCATGAAAACTCATATCGGTTAAACTAAAAACCGAAAAAACCAAATATCAAACATAAAACATGTGTGTGTTTTGTGCACTTGAGCATATCAACTATACTAAGCTTTACAAATGGATCTAAAACACACTAAACTAAACTATGGATACCTAAGTCTTCTTGATGATCTTCATCTTCAAGTAGACTTGCTCCAAAAACTCCATCCAAGGGCTAGGCAATGTGTGATCTTGAAGCTTTGGCCCTGAAATCAACATGAATAGCTTCTAAACTCCTTGTTGAAGCTAATCATCAACTAATATCTTGGTTAATGACTGAAACTTAAACAACACAAGATTATTAGTAAACATAACTACATGAGTTAATCATCATCAAAACTAGAGTGGAAGGCCTTGGGGCAACAATCTCCCCTTTTTGATGATGACAAAACTCATGGAGTTATATATGCATGGATTAAAGTTAAGCTTCAAAGAAGCTCCCCCTTAACTCATGCATAAACAATTAAATAATAAATATGCAATGAATGTACATAAACAAGTATGCATCAACATGCATAAAACATATTCTAGAAGCTCTAGATTCCAATTAAATTAATAAAACATTAACAACAACACTAGATGCTCTAGATATCAATAAAACATCAATAAAACATAATATATGCAAAAACATAAGTATGCATATATAAAACACTAATTATTCTCCCCCTTTTTGTCAATCATCAACAAAGGGGTAAACAATCAAAACAATAAAATGAGGGGTAAAAATCTTTCTCCCTTTTTGTCAATCAAAACAATAAAACAATGTTCTCCCCTTTTTGTCTAAAAAACAAAAACAAGGTCAATAAGGGGTGACTATAAAAACATGATATCAATTAAGAATATGTCAATGAAGCATCTTGATACCAATTGAAAGTAAACAAAATTTTAAATACCAATTGAAGGTAAACAAAAATCAATCAATCAAAACTTTGTGTTTTCTTAATCAAAGTTTTTAGATACCAATTTAAAACATAAGACATCTTGATACCAATTGTAAATAATTTTCATTTTGAACATATGATATCAATTTGAAATTTTTCAATCATAAAGTAAGGGAGTGGGAATACAAATACCAATTGAAATATGAAAATCGAATTTTTTCCCCCTTTATGAAATACCAACAAAAACTATGCTTAGGCTTGTAAAAGGATATCAATTGAAAACTAAATCAATTGAAGTAAAGTTGAAGTTCAAGCTCTAGCATAAACAAGATTTGTGCTTTAAAGATATAGGGATATAATAAGCACAAATAAAACAAGTATATGTGTATGAAATAGAATGAGTACCAATCACTAATAGATGATACCAATTGAAAATATACATACACAATAAACATATGAGCATACAAAAAGGATCAAAATGATACCAATTGAAAGAGTTCAATGATACCAATTGACATAACAATAAGTTCAAGTGTATAACTCATAACCTAATCCACCCTTCACATGCACAAGGTTAAAGATTTTCAATGAAGCATACAAGGCATAATCGCCCATCCATCCTCCCATAAAGGGTAGGGGTTTTCAAAAATAGTTTTGAAAATAAGCTTAGTTTGAAAAACACTACCAAAATGAAGAATACCGTAACTAGCTAAATGAAAATCTTATACACTAGTACGAAATCCTTCAAGTAAGGAATAAAACAAAATTGTTTTCATAAAACACATGTAAATCACATAGCACTTAAAAACACTCAATATTCAATAAAGTCCATACATGCTCATGAAAACATACTCATGAGAAATATTTTTTAAAAATGGTGAGTGTACAAGTGATGTGTGACATGGCATTATGAAATTTTCAATTAAGCTCAAAATTCCTTAAAACAAGAAAACATGAAAATCAATAAAACTTATTTAATCTTCAAAAATCATGAAAATCATAAAGCTTATTTAATCTTCAAGGTATATGTATGTTTTATACAAATTAAAGTATACATACATATCCAAACACAACGAGTCCACAAATATATATGCATGAAGGCACGTGGCTCAAAAGGATATTCATGTATATCTAATAATTTGGATAAAATTGACATATACATGAAGTTAAACATAAACACAAAATCAAGAAAAGCTAAATCTTCACAAAACAAATTTCATTTCAAGGTATATGTATGAATTGTCAACACAATAAGTATACATACATATCCCTAAACACAATTGAGTCCATATATAGATTTGCATGAAAGGCAAATGACTCAAGGGGTGTACATGTATATTTTAAAGTTTGGCAAAATAAACATATACATGAAGTGAAACAAATCCAAAAATATGAATACAAGTCTAAAATGTATGAATCATCAAAACTAGACTATACTAGCACATCTAATGGGTTCAAATAAGCATTAAGCACAAACATATATAAAGATTTATTTGTGGCCCACTATATGTACAAGTATAAATCGTAGTCTTAATGAAAACTAACACTTAAACATGTAATCAAAACATGAAGCATCAAAAACAAATATAAAATCATCATGATAAAACTCAAACATGATTATTATATAAATACATATGTTATTAAACCTATGATAAACATGATAGCTAATCAAAAATGAGAACACAAAATAATAATCCATATTAAACATGGGTGTCTCAAATACTATACATGTATGTCAAGGATTCAATAAACATGGTATTTTCACAATAATCTATAAACAAAAAAATATGAAATACAAATCATATATGATCAATATGTACATGCATGTGCATTAGATCTAGGTCATACAAATTAGTTTAACCAAGGTGAGAACACAAAAATATAAGTCCATATAAAACATGGGTGTTTCAACCAACTAATATGTATAACACTAATCTAATTAACATGGCATATTCATGATGATCACTAAACATCAAAACATGCTAATAAAAATAATCATGGAAAGCATGTAAACATAATTGAGGAGTTAGAGAATCGTTACCAAAGCCTAGAGGCAACTTCCCTTGTCTCCAAAACATGGTGGTCCTCTCCACCAAACCATCCCTTGAAAGTGATGCATCCAATTGATTTCCTTTAAGTACGGAACGCATCCACTCCAAGGTGCTTCTACTCTCACGTCATGTGAGAGCCCACACCTACATTAAAAATTTTGGGGGTGGTTCTTGGTACCCATATCTTCTTGGGTCCATGGGGGTTAGTCCCTTCTCTAACCCAAACAAATTTCTTTGCTAAATTTGAAATATTTAATCTATCATAGCAAAATTTAGCAAGGTGGCCCTTACGTCCACAATGTGTACATGTGTACACATGAGCATACAAAGTGTGATGGTGTCCGCGAGGAGCATGTGTATGCCGTGGAGGGTGTGCATACATAAAAGTTGGAACTTGTTTTTTTCGAACCAAGGATTCCAAACGTGTGTGTCCCTCTACACATTGGCTCAATGTGGAGCCCAAACAATCTACACTCTTCTTTAACAAACAAATATCATCATTGATCCTAGAAGAAGAGGTACATGCATTAGGTAGACTAGATGAAGAAGCTACACTAGCATGGCAAACATGAGAATCCAAATCATTTTTCAAAGATTTATTTTTGCTTAAACAAATTTCTAATTCTTTAGAAATAAAATCAATTTCATTTTTCAAAACATCATTTTCTTTAAAACAAAATCAACTTTTGAAGACAAACTTTCATTCTTCTTCAAAAGTGTTTCACAATCTTTTTAGACTTTAAAAATTTATTTTCTTTTAAGGCAAGATCAAGTTGAGATCTAAGTGAGTCACATTCACTAGAAACCTCTTCCTTCTCTTGCAAAACATTGTTAAGTCTAGAATGCAAACTCTTGTTATCTTTTTCAATTTCTAGACTTTTCTTTTTCAAAATCTTATATTTTTCAATTAATTTTTCACAAACTATGGAAAGTTCTTCATTTAAAGCATGGGGATCTATAATATCATCACATGAAGAACTAGCATCATCACTATCTAGTTGAAGTTCCGATTGTACCTCAAGGGAGTCATTCCTTGGACCATGAAGCATTGTGAATCGGATTCTCCACTAGATTCCTCTTCATGTTGGATAGGCATTTGAAGCTCGGAGGTGGTGGTTGTTGTCAATAGATTCCATACTGCAAAAGCGGAATCAATGTTAGAAACACATAAAAGATAATCTTTAGACAAAGTGCTTCTAATGGCCTCTAGGGCTTGTGCATTGGCCCTTATATGATTGCTATCACTAAGGAAGGATTTCTTGGTAATGGCAAGGTAAACTTTATGACCTAGGGTTTGTAAATAAACAGTCATCCTAATCTTCCAAACATGAAGGTTGGAAGGGTCAAACATAGGTGGGGTCATGAAGGCCATGGTAAACTATATGTGTGCAAACAAGTAAATGCAAACAAGATTAGCAAACAAATGGATCTCACTCCTAGGATGTTAAACCTAAGTATCAGGAGCACCCGCTCTGATACCAATTGAAGGTACACCTAGAGGGGGGGTGGATAGGTGTAATTGCTAATCTAGAACCTAAAAACAAACTAAGTGCGCTAAATGCGGAAGCTAATGCAAATCTTGCACAAACTTAATACAACACAACAAGTGTAGCATAATTCCCCGTGAGGGGCTCTGGACTAACTCCTCTTGATTCCCCTTGAATGGGTTGAGGTGCTATGTGAAGCTCTTGTTGGTTAGGTACAAGTGAGGCACACACACAAGCAAGCCAAGCATATAATGGATATACAACAATATGAAAGATGCAAGGCAATCAACACAAGCAAACAGATATGATATGACAATATGAATTATGCTCAACACAAGCAAATATGATATGAATGAACAATGATGCTTTGCACAAATAAATGTGAGAGAGTTAGAGAGACAATGGATCAAAACGCAAACACCAAGATATGTTTCGAGGTTCGAGCACCTTGCTCTACATCCCCGCCTACACCACCGTGTAGGATTTCCAATCCACTATCTCCCACCGAGGGAACCTCTACCGAAGAGGATTTGTTACAATTCTAGGAGTACCAAACTCCTCTCTCAAACAACCACCTCACAACCGAGGGGTAGGCCCGTAGCCAATGCAACAACAACAACCAATCACCTCTACCGAAGAGGGATATACAAACCAACTCCACCTCTCACTAGAGGAAGCAAACCAACAACCCAATTACACAACCTCAACCTCTACCTAAGAGGGAGCAACCAAGAAATCAAGGGTTTACAATAGGTGGTCTCTTTCAACCACAAACCTATTTCCTTTTTCTTTTCCACAAAAAATAAGATCCTAAATAGATTAGGATAGATGATAGGCTCAAGTGTGGAATCAAAGAGTTTTTGGAAACAAGCAACAAAAGAAAAACTACATGGGAAATCTCTTGTATATGATAGAAATAAAAAGATCAAATCAAAATCCCAAAACCTAGTTTTCTTTGATTTTTCAAAAACCCAAAACAATAAAGATTAAATCTTTTTAGCACAAAAACTATTTTGAAAACTTGTTTAAACACTAGAGAAATACTGAAATTTTTCTTCTTGAAAACCTTAGCCAAAAACCAAGAGAATGGGCTTTATATAGGCCAAAATAGAAACTAGCCGTTAGAGCTGAGCTGGCAGCTCTGACAGGCTGCGGTCGACCGGCCCGGTCGACCGCCAACGGTCAGAATATGACCGTTGGGCAACTACGGTCGACCGGCCCGGTCGACCCAAAACAAACAGAGAGCTCTGCTCTCGACGCGGTCGACCGGCCCGGTCGACCGTCTCAGGGACTCCAAACGTGCACAGATCTGTGCATGTCCGGTCGACCGGACTTCAGCCAAGTCGACTAATAACCTGGCTTAGTCGACTGGTTGAGTCCTGGACCTGAAAACTGGGTTAAAATATTTTTATAAAAATCTTTTAATACTTCTAAAAATCACCAAAAATATTTTTATCATATTATATCAAAACTCAAACAAGTGATAAAAATTTCAAGGCATGTATCAACATATTCAATTCATTTTCGAGTCTTGCAAATTTTATCAAAAACAAACTTGTATTTTACCAAACTTGATTTTTCAATACATGAATAAGATAGTCAAAATAAGTTTGTCTAGCAAGTTTAAAGCATTTATGTATATTTAGAACATATCTAATATACATAGGAATAAAGTAAACTTGTTTTGATCTATTATCCATGAAAACTCATATCGGTTAAACTAAAAACCGAAAAATCAAATATCAAACATAAAACATGTGTGTGTTTTGTGCACTTGAGCATATCAACTATACTAAGCTTTACAAATGGATCTAAAACACACTAAACTAAACTATGGATACCTAAGTCTTCTTGATGATCTTCATCTTCAAGTAGACTTACTCTAAAAACTCCATCCAAGGGCTAGGCAATGTGTGATCTTGAAGCTTTGGCCCTGGAATCAACATGAATAGCTTCTAAACTCCTTGTTGAAGCTAATCATCAACTAATATCTTGGTTAATGATCTGAAACTTAAAACAACACAAGATTATTAGTAAACATAACTACATGAGTTAATCATCATCAAAACTAGAGTGGAAGGCCTTTGGGCCAACAGCTTTTACATTTGATGATAATTTTTAGCATGTTCATATTTTGTGTGTTTATGCTTCATGTGGTAAATACTTGTTTAGATGTAGTTTTTGTCAAAACATGTGTATATACATGTACAAGTAGTGAGCAACATTTGATTCATATATGTGTGCACTTCATTGCTCATTTGTACTCACTACATGCACATATATACCTTAGTTTTGATGATTCCCTCATTTATACTTGTCTTACCTATCATTTTGCATGTTTTTGCTTCATGTATATGTATTTTTGTCTAAATCTAATAAATATACATGTATACCCTTGAGTCATTTGCCTTCATGCAATTTACATTATGAACTCTTTTTATATTTGGGATATGTATGTATATTATTAGTTTGATAAATCATACATATACCTTTAAGTTTGTTTTTGAATGAAAATAAAATCTTTATGACTTTCATCCTTGTTTGATAAAATGATATTCATGTTTGTTTTGAGCTTATTGATTATTTCATGAACATGCTATTCACATGATGTTTGTGCACTCACATTTAATTTGTTTACTCATGACATTATTTTCATGAGAACTTTTGTGCTTTATAGATTACGAGTGTCAGCTCTTATGTATTTAGATGGGCGACCATGCTTTGTGAGCCTTATTTAAAAAATTTTTTATTTGTGCATAAAAAGGGTAGATTTTTATGAGTTTACGCTAGATTCACATCATAGTTTCAATTGGTATCACAATTGACATTTTTTTTGTAAACTCATATTTTGTTTTCTATATATGTATGATTTAATTTTCAATAATATCATTTTTATTGATATTCTCATTTCATGCATATATATGATTTCCTTGTGCTGGATTTACAATATATTTACATGTTTAAAGCACAAATTATGTTTATGCTAAGCTTGATTTAAATCTTGATTTTCAATTGGTATCTCAATTGGTACTTTAATAAGCTTATGTATTATTTTCATTTGGTATTTTTATTGATATCAAAATTTACAATATACTTCTATTGGTATCAATATTTCTATTTTCAATTTGGTTTAAATTTCAATTGGTATCAATATATTTACCTATTTGGTATCAAAATTTACTATATATTTCAATTGATATCAAAATATAAAATATTTTTTATTGGTATCAAAATGTACAAGTGTTTCAATTTCAATTGGTATCACAAATTTTCTATTTCATATGATATCAAAATCTTGTGATATCTCAAATTGATATGTTGATTTAAAAAAATTCAAAATTTGTATTGTTTATTTACAATTAGTATCTTAAAAATTTTATTTATTTACAATTAGTATCTTAAAAATTTTATTTATTTACAAAGGTATCTCAAAATGTGTTTTATTACCTTGAGCAAATATCAAAATTTGTATTTAAAATGCTTTGATATATATTGTTTATATGCCAGGAGAGCTTAACATCTCTTCTACATATAGGTTCATGTTGAGTGTGTCTTATATTGAGGAGCTTAACATCTCTTCTTTATGTGATACACGTGTGTAGGGGGAGCTTAACATCTCCACTTATGCATTTTATATTATGCATTATGTGAGTTAGGGCTTGTCATCGCTTCTTTAGTAATGCATGTATGCAGGGATGCTAACTTAGCGTTTTCCCAAGAATGTATATCGCATATATCTTCTTATTATTGATTTGTTTTATTGTACCCTTTTTTGATAATTGACAAAAAGAGGGAGAAAGATTTTAAGTTTATATATACATATTTGAGTTTTTGCATATATTGAGTTTATGCATATATTGAGTTTATGCATCTTATGTTTTATAATTTGGGGAGAATGATTTTGGAAGTTTAAACAAAAAGGGGGAGAAGGTTTTTGGGAAAAGAACTTTTGGTTTATGCATGTTTCTCTCACCTTATTTGTGCATATACATTTGTTTAGTTTCACGTACTTCATTGAATATCTTATTTGTTTATTGCTATGCATGAGTTAAGAGGGAGCTTCTATGAACCTTAACTTAATCCATGCATATATAACTCAATGAGTTTTGTCATCATCAAAAGGGGGAGATTGTTGGCCGAAAGGTCCATCACTCTAGTTTTGATGATGATTAACTCATGTAGTTATAGTACTAATGATCTTGTGTTTAATTACTCTCAGATATGTGATCAAGATCTTAGTAGATGTTTAGCTTCATTAAAGGATTTAAAGTCGAGTTTTAGAGCTAGCACTTGTTGATTCAAGAGCTTGTGCATCAAGATCTTCAAGTACTTAAGAGGAGTCTAACTCATTGGATCAAGGTTTGGACCAAATTAAGAAGGAGAAGAAGATTTTCAAGTGAAGACCTTCAAGAGAAGACTTGTGTCTAGGTTTACTTTTTGTTAAGATTTTATTTTTAGATAAAATGTAAATGATAGATTAGTTGGTAGATTGCTCAAGTAACATATATACTCACACACAAGATTTATATGTGTTTTCATAAAAGAGTTTTCATTTTGAAAAAATACCGTTTTGGTTTTATGTCACAAAATATGATAAGTTTTTATCAAAACTTTATTTAGAGCTTAATGTCAAAAACATAGATATTTCGTCATATGTGCAGTGGATCATATCCATACACACTAAGCCTTAAAAAGTGTTTAGAATATCTGTTTTTATATTTAAAGGAGTTTTGGAAAAATCGGTTTTCATTTTGAAAAAATCTATTTGAAAAATATGATTTTTGTTTTAAGCCAAAATTTTTATAACAGAAAAGAGTTCAAAAATTTGTAACATGTTTTGATTTTTACTCAAACATGTTTGTATATCAAAGTATAATACTGAACTTATTTTTGTAGATTTTTAGAGAATTTATGGGATTTTATTAAAAGAAAAATAACATGTTTTTAAATCCCCAAAATACTATTTTTGGCCTTATGCCAGTCGACCGAGCCAGGGTACGTGCACGGCCAGGGCCGCGTCGACCGAACGGTCGACCGCCAGAGAGTGTCTGCTCTCTAGAAATGGGCGGTCGACTGGGCGGTCGACCACTAGGCCATTGCCTAGTTGGCGGTCGACTGGCCGGTCGATCGACCTTCCCAACGGTCGGAAATCCGACCACTGGCGGTCGACCGGGCGGTCGACCGTCAGCCGCCAGAGCTGCTGAGTTGGCTTCCAACGGGCAGATTTTTGAAGCCTATAAATTGGGACTCCCTTGAACTGTTTTAGACAAGATTTCAAGTGGGTTTTCAAGCTAGTTTTTGATACATCTTTTAGTGTTTTTCCACTTGTTTAAGAGCCAAAATTGCCATGTCAAAAGGAGAGATTTTCAAGAGTGTTTTGTAAAAGAGTTTTCTTTGAGTTTTTCACCACCAAATCGATCCTTATTTTTCTTACACATACTTGAGCTTTCCATTGCTATATCATTCCTATAGGAGAGTTGTTGTGAGACTGTTTTTAGGTGATCAAAGTGTTGTGATTACCAAAGTCTTCATTCTTATTTTGAGGAGGCGGACTTGCGGGTTCGCGACGTTTCGAGTTCTTATGGGAGCTCGATGTAGAGGTGCGGCCTCGGCAAGCTAGTGTGCTTGCGGTGTGTTTGTTCTTGCGGGAGCAAGTGAAGGGATTAGAGAGTCCAAAGGAGTTCTAGTGTGAACTCACTTGTAGGTGTTGCGACACCGAGTATTCCGGTGGGATCATTTTATAGTGAAAATCTTTCATAGTATTGAAGGCAGGGACGTAGAGCAAGTATGCTCAAACCTCGAAACAAATCTCCCGTGTTTGCGATTGCTCTCTCTATCTCTCACTTGTGTTTATATCTTGCATGCTTATATTATTTTCATCTTTATATGCTTGATATATTTTTGTGCTTAAATTGACATATACTTGGGGATTGTTTGCTCGCACTTGTATTCAACCAAGAGGGCCAAAGCGGCGCCTCAACTCTTATCTAGAGGAATCTTAAGGAAGTAGTCTAGAACCCTTCACGAGAAATTCGACTACACTCTTAAGTTATACTTGGTGTGTTATGCTTAAGAAATTTTAGTTTGCATAAACAGTTTTTAATTCTGCATTAATTTACCATTAGATTAGCTAGTCACCTATTTACCCCCCTCTAGGTGATTTCAACCATGTCATAGAACATAAAGTTCTTATATAGATGCTTCTGAATTCTCTTTTACTCAAAGCACTAACAAACACAACTTGTTCTATTCTTACAGAGAATGTTGAACCTTAATAAGTTGGATTTCACTACTCTAGTGTCTCTAGAAGAAACTACCTGAAGTGGGTACAAGATGTGACACTCCACTTGACTGCTAAGAAGCTCTAAGCTAACATTGAGCCGAACATGAGATGGAGAAATCTGTCAAAGCCATAGTTATGATCTTCATCTAAAAGCATATGCATGACGCACTCTAAACAGAATACCTAGCTGAGAGGATCTTAGTGTTGGCCCAGAGGCCTTCCACTCTAGTTTTGATGATGATTAACTCATGTAGTTATAGTTTATTAATAATCTTGTGATATTTAGTTTCAGATATTTAACCAAGATATTAGTGGGTGATTAGCTTCAACAAAGGTGTTTTGGAGCTTTCACATGGTGATTCAAGAGCCCGAGTGTCAAGTTCATACCTAGCACTCGTTTGGAGTCAAGCTCAGTGGATCACATTTGATCGAGTCGACTTGGAGATGGCGCTCTATAAGAAGACTTCGATACATTGTTTAGTTTATAGTTTAGATCCATTGTTAAAGATTAGATAGTGTGATATGCTCAAGTTCACAACACACACACTTGTTTTAAGTTTCATGTTTTGATTTTTTGATTTTTGGTTTAACCGATCTTGGTTTTCATGAATAGATAGAATCAAAACAAGTTTACATAGTTTAATGTATATTAGATTTGCTCTATATACATCTATGCTTCAACTATTTAAACAAACTTAGTTTGATAGTCTATTTCATGCGTTTGGAGTTTTGGTATTGTAACAAAACTTATTTTCGGATTTAATGTCAAAAACATTGATATAAATCTTTCATGTATATTGGATTATATCCATATACAACATGCTTCAAGTTGTTTAAGTATCATGTTTTTGTATTTGGATGAGTTTTGGACAAAACGATTTTCCATTTCAAAAATCTTAGTTTTGGAAAATACGGTTTTTAGTTTTCGGTAAAATTTGTAAGTCACAAAAATGGTTCAAATTGTTTGAAATATGTGTTGTTTTTTCATACATGTTTGTATTTTAAAGTATTATACTGAAACTATTTTTGTGGATTTTTAGAGATTTTATGGGATTTATTTGATATTTAAAAACTAAGTTTTCAAGTCCTATAATCAGCCCTGCCAGGCTCTGGTGGTCGACCGGCCCGGTAGACCGGAGCCAGAGTCAGTCGACCGGTACCGACGTGCACAAGGACGTGCACGCAGGCCAGCCCCTTGGGCCGGTCGACCAAGCGGTCAACCGACTGAAGGCAACCCACTATCGAGTTGTCCCGGTCGACCGGGCGGTCGACCGGCCAGAGAGCCGTTGCTCTCTGGTTCTGGGCACGGTTGACCGGGCGGTTGACCGGCAGGCTCAACGGTCATATTTTTGACCGTTGTCCGGTCGACCGGCCGGTCGACCGGAAGGCCAATCTGGGCCTAGTCAGCTGCCAACGGGCAGATTTTGATTGGGCTTATAAATACCCCAATCTTTGGCCAGTTTTGATATGTTTTTCAAGAGAAATTTCCTTCATCTCAAGTGTTTTATTTCAAGTTTCAAAAGAGTTTTAGAGCTTTAAAGATTTGATCTTTATTTTGTTTTAAAAGGATTGGAAATTCAAAGAAAAGAAAAGTCTTTGGAATTAGTTTGATCTTCATTTTTTATTCTATCTAGAGTTTTTTCCTAGAGTTTTTCTTTGAGTTTTTGATTTCCAAACTCTTTGTTTTCTACACTTGAGCTATCTTACTATCCTATCTATAGGATTTTTATCTTTGTGGGAAATTAGTTTGTGGTTGAGATAGACCACCAAGTTGTCAACTTCCTTCATTGTGATATCCCTCTAGTGAGAGGAGATTGATTTGGTATCCCTCTATTGTGAGGTGATTATGAAAGTTGTGGTTGGCTCCCTCTAGTGAGAGGTGGAGATTGTGTTTGGCTCCCTTTAGTGAGAGGTGGAGTTTGTGTTGGAATCCCTCAAGTGTGAGGTGATTGATTTGTATTGGCTATGTGCCTACCCCTCTTGTGTGAGGTGGTTTATGTGTTGGTTGTTCATTGCCTCTAGTGAGAGGTTGTATTCAGTTGAGAGAGGAGTTTGTACTCCCGGTTATTATATTGCCCCAAATCCTCAGTGGAGGTTCCCTGTGTGGGAGTCCTGTTTGGACAAGTTAGTGGAAATCTTTCTGTGTGAAGGCGGGACGTAGAGCTGGATGCTCGAACCTCGAAACAAATCTCAGTATTTGCGTTTGATTTGTTGACTCTAACTCTCTCTTATACATTGTGCCTTGCATCATTTCATATTGCTCATTCATATATTATATGCTTGGCTTGTTTGTGTGTGCTTCACTTGTGTTTAACCACGAGAGCTTCATATAACACCTCAACTTTTATTCAGAGGAATCAAGAGGAGTTAGTCCAGAACCCTTCACCGGGAATTCGGCTACACTCGTTGGTTACATTAAGCGTGTTGCAATTTAAGTTTTAATTTTCGCATTTTGTTCATTAAATTAGCCGTACACCTATTCACCCCCTCTAGGTGTACTTACAATTGGAATCAGAGCCTACGCTCCTAATATTAGGTTTAACTACCTAGGAGTGCAATCTTAGTTTTGCTAATCTATCATTTACATTTGCACACGTATATTGTTTACACACACTCATGGATTGCTTGGCACCTCCCATGTTTGATGTTTCCAACATTGACATGTGAAAATTTAGGATGAGTATGTACCTAAAAACCTAGGCTTGCATGTTTTTTTTGTCGCTTCCAAGAAATCCTATCTTGGTAATAGCAAGCATATAGAGGCCAATACACAAGCCCTTGAGGCACTTAGAAGCACGCTTAATAAAGAATATCTTTTTATGGTTTCTAACTGTGATTCCGCCTTTGCAGTGTGGAACACGTTGACCTCCTCCGAGCTTCAAACGCCCAACATTGTGGAGGATGAATCTAGTGGAGAATCCGAGCAACAATGCTACATGGTCCAAGAGAATGACTCCCTTGAGGTATACTCGGAAACTCAATTAGATGGTAATGATGCCAGTTCTTCTTGTGATGACTATGTTGATCCAAATGCTTTGAATGAAGAATTATCTATTGTAGGTGAAAAATTGTTAGAAAAATATAATCTTTTCAAAAAGAAGAGTTTTGAACTAAAAGAAGAAAATAAGGATTTGTGTTCAAAACTAGATTTGATTTTGCAAGAGAAAGTGAAGATTTCTAATGAAAGGGATTCATTGAAATCTAAGCTTGATCTTGTCCTTAATGAAAATAAGTTTTTAAAAAATAAAATGATTGTGAAAATATTCTGAAGAAAAATGAATCTTTAAAACTTGACTTTGTTATAAAAGAAAATGTTTCTTTGAAAAACAAAATTGATTTGATTTCAAAAGAATTGGAAGATTGTTTAAGAAAAATGTTTCTTTGAAAAATGATTCTCATATTTGCCATGCTAGTGTAGCTTCACATTCTGGCTTACCTATTGCATGCACCTCTTCTTCCTTGATTGAAAATGATATATGTTTGTTAAAGAAGAGTGTGGATTGTTTGGGCTCCACTTTGACCAATTGTGCTTTGAACCACTTACGGTTGGAATCTATGTTTCGAAAGAAACAAGTTCCTCTTGTGCATACACACAAATCACGACATACACATGCTTCCCACGTTCACTCCCATAACACTATGTATGCTCATGTGTACACGTGTACACGTGTACACATTGTGGATGTAAGGTCCACCTTACTAAGTTTTGTTATGATCGTATACATGATTCAAATTTAGCAACTAAGTTTGTTTGGGTTAGGAAAGGAGCTACCCCCATGGACCGAAAAGAATATGGGTACCAAAGACCACTCCTATTTTATTTGATGTAAGTGTGGACTCTCACATGAGTGAGAGTGATGGTGCCTTGAGGTGGATGCGTTCCGAGCGTAAAAAGGACTATTTAGATGCATCACTTTTAAGGGAAGTTTGGTGGGAGGACCACCTTGTTTTTGGAGACATGGAGAGTTGCCCTCATGGTTTTAGTAACGTTCTCTAACTCCTCATTTATGTTTACATGCTTTTCATATTGTTGATTTCTAGCATGTCATGTTTTAATGTTCATTATGTTATATGCCATGATATTTAGATTAGTGATATACATGATTAGTTATTTGAGATTACCCATGTTTACTATAGATTTATACCTTTGTGTTCTCACATTTGTTTTAACTAATGTGTATATTCTAAATCTATGCATGTGCATGTACATAATGATCATATGTATGATTATATGAGTTTTGTTTTGATTTCTATGCTTCATATTTTGATTACATGTTTAGATGTTAGTTTTTATTAAAACTTAGATATATGCTTGTACAACTAGTGAGCCACAAATAGATTATTATGTGTTTGTGCTTAAACGCTCATTTGTACTTATTAGATGTACCAGTATAGCCTAGTTTTGATGATTCATGCATTTGACTCGTATTCCCATATTGTACATGTTTTTCATGTGTATATGTTTAGCTTCATGTATATGCCTATTTTGTCAAAACTTAAGATATACATGTATACCCCTTTGAGTCTTTTTGCCTTTCATGCAAATCTTTATTATGGACTCAATTGTGTTTAGGGATATGTATGTATACTTCTAGTTTAGACAAATCATACATATACCTTGAAGGATTTCTAGTGTTGATGACTTTCATGTTTTAAGGAATTTCTTATTGAGTTTGATTGCCTATTTTCATGACTTGTCTTTCACAAAACTTGTACACTCATATTACTTGATGTTTTCTCATGATTTTTGTTTCATGAGTATTATATATGCTATATAGGTTTTGAGTGACATTGGTTTAATGATTTTCATGTTTTATAGAATATATATTCTTGTTTTATTCCTTACTTGAAGGATTTCGTACTAGTTCAAATTTTTCATATAACTAGTTCATATTCTTCACTTGGTAGGGTTTTTCGAACATACTATATTTTCAAACTTATTTTTGAAAACCCCTACCCATTAAGGGCGGTTAGTTGGTCGACCATGCCTTGTATGCTTATATTGCAAATCTATTTAAAACATGTCTATGAAATGGGTGGTAGGAAGTATGAGTTATACACTTGATCTTATTAAGTTTTCAATTGGTATCATTAGATTTTTTCAATTGGTATCACTATTGACATTCATTTTGTATACTCATATATGTTTTTATATATGTATGCTTTCATTTCAATAGTATCAACTTCGATTGGTATTTAATTTTCCATACATATATATATTATATATATATATATATATATATATATATATATATATATATATATATATATATATATATATATATATATATGTTTTATTTGTGCTTACTATATCTCTATATCTTTGAGCACAAATTTTAGTTATGCTAAGCTTGATTTCTTAAATGACTATTATAATTCAATTGATTATGTTTCAATTGGTATCTTATACAAGCTTATGCATCATTTTGTTTGGTATTTCATAAAGGGGGAGAAAATTCTTATTTCACTTTTCAATTGGTTTTGTTTACCTTCAGTATTTTACTCCCACACTTTATGTTGAAAAAGGATTGAAAATGATATATATATATATATATATATATATATATATATATATATATATATATATATATATATATATATATATATATATATTGGTAACATATGCTCCTAATGAAAAATTACTTTCAATTGGTACTAATCTTTACAATTGATATTAAGATTACATATATGTTTACATCATTCTATTGATATCAAAATTTTTGATTAATTTCTTCAACATGTTTTAATTACTTACAATTGGTAAATTATAGACATGTTTATTTAAATTAAAAACATTTGTTTTACGTATTTTTAATTGGTATGTTTTATTGATATCATGATGCACTAAATTGATATATTTTTTTAATTGGTATCAAAATATTTTGATTTGATTTCACCCTATTGATATTTTTTTGTTTAAGACAAAAAGGGGAAGAACATTGTTTTACTGTTTTCTTTGACCCCTTTGTTGATGATTAACAAAAAGGGAGAGAAGTATTTGAGTTTATATGCATGTTATTATTGTTTATTTGTAAGTTTATATCAAAGTTTGTTTCATACTGGTATCAAGAATGTTTGTTTGATGTTTTGATGTTTTGTTGATATTGGTATCAAGAGAACATATTTTGTTGTTTTGGTTATTGGTATCAAGAACTTTTGTTAAAATTTTTATTGTTGGTATCAAGAGCTTTTATTGATTATCTTTCAATTGGTATCATGAGTTTTTATTGATTGGTATCAAAAGCTTTTATTGCTTTTATTCATAAATTTTTCAAATTGAAATTTTTATTGGTATCAAGAGCAATTATTTAAGAACATGTTTATTTCAAAAAAAGGAAAAAGAATTTATTTTAAAAGTTTGGTATCAAGAGCATGTTCATTTTATTATTTTATGCATATTGATGCATATTCATGTTTAGTATTCATTGCATATATTTATTGTTTATTGCTATGCATGAGTTAAGGGGGAGCTTCTTGAAGCTTAACTTTAATCCATGCATATATAACTCCATGAGTTTTGTCATCATCAAAAAGGGGGAGATTGTTAGCCCAAAGGCCTTCCACTCTAGTTTTGATGATGATTAACTCATGTAGTTATAGTTTACTAATAATCTTGTGATGTTTAGTTTCAGATATTTAACCAAGATATTAGTAGGTGATTAGCTTCAACAAAGGTGTTTTGGAGCTTTCACATGGTGATTCAAGAGCCCGAGCGTCAAGTTCATACCTAGCACTCGTTTGGAGTCAAGCTCGGTGGATCACGTTTGGATCGAGTCGACTTGGAGACGACGCTCTACAAGAAGACTTCGGTACATTATTTAATTTATAGTTTAGATCCATTGTTAAAGATTAGATAGTGTGATATGCTCAAGTTCACAACACACACACTTGTTTTAAATTTCATGTTTTGATTTTTCGGTTTTTGGTTTAACCGATCTTGGTTTTCATGAATAGATAGAATCAAAACAAGTTTACATGATTTAATGTATATTAGATTTGTACTATATACATCTATACTTCAACTATTTTAAACAAACTTAGTTTGATAGTCTATTTCATGCGTTTAGAGTTTTGGTATTTTAACAAAATTTATTTTCGGATTTAATGTCAAAAAACATTGATATATATCTTTCATGTATATTGGATTATATCCATATACAACATGCTTCAAGTTGTTTAAGTATCATGTTTTTGTATTGGATGAGTTTTGGACAAAACGATTTTTCATTTCAAAAATCCTAGTTTTGAAAAATACGATTTTTGGTTTTCAGCAAAATTTGTAAGTCACAAAAATGGTTCAAATTGTTTAAAATATGTATTGAATTTTTCACACATGTTTGTATTTCAAAGTATTATACAGAAACTATTTTTGTGAATTTTTAGAGATTTTATGGTATTTATTTGATATTTAAAAACTAAGTTTTCAAGTCCTATAATCAGTCCTGCCAGGCTCTGGCGGTCGACCGGCCCGGTCGATCGGAGCCAGAGTCGGTCGACCGGTTGACCGACGTGCAGCAGGCCAGCCCCTTGGGCTGGTCGACTGAGCGGTCGACCGACTGAAGGCAACCTACTCTCGGGTTGTCCCGGTCGACCGGGCGGTCGACCGGCCAGAGAGCCGTTGCTCTCTGGTTCTGGAAACGGTCGACCGGGCGATCGACCGACAGGCTCAACGGTCATATTTTTCACCGTTGGTCGGTCGATCAGAAGGCCAATCTGGGCCTAGTCAGCTGCCAACAGGCAGATTTTGATTGGGCTTATAAATACCCCAATCTTTGGCCAGTTTTGGATATGTTTTTCAAGAGAAAATTTCCTTCATCTCAAGTGTTTTATTTCAAGTTTCAAAAGAGTTTTAGAGTTTTAAAGATTTTAACTTTATTTCGTTTTAAAAGGGGTTGGAAAATTCAAAGAAAAGAAAAGTCTTTGGGAATTAGTTTGATCTTCATTTTCAATTCTATCCAGAGTTTTTCCCTAGAGTTTTTCTTTGAGTTTTTGATTTCCAAACTCTTTGTTTTTCACACTTGAGCTATCTTGCTATCCTATCTATAGGATTTTTATCTTTGTGGGAAATTATTTTGTGGTTGAGATAGACCACCAAGTTATAAACTTCTTTTATTGTGATATCCCTCTAGTGAGAGGAGATTTATTTGGTATCCCTCTATTGTGAGGTGATTGTGAAAGTTGTGGTTGGCTCCCTCTAGTGAGAGATGGAGATTGTGTTTGGCTCTCTCTAGTGAGAGGTGGAGTTTGTGTTGGAATCCCTCAAGTGTGGGTGATTGATTTGTATTGTTAAGTGCCTACCCTCTTGTGTGAGGTGGTTTATGTGTTGGTTTTCATTGCCTTTAGTGAGAGGTTGTATTCGGTTGAGAGAGGAGTTGTGTACTCCCGGTTATTGTATTGCCCTAAATCCTCAGTGGAGGTTCCCTGTGTAGGAGTCCTGTGTGGACAAGTTAGTGGAAATCCTTCTGTGTGAAGGCGGGGGACGTAGAGCTAGGTGCTCGAACCTCAAAACAAATCTCAGTGTTTGCGTTTGATCCATTGACTCAAACTCTCTCTTATACATTGTGCCTTGCATCATTTCATATTGCGCATTCATATATTATATGCTTGGCTTGTTTGTGTGTGCTTTACTTGTGTTTAACCACGAGAGCTTCATATAGCATCTCAACTCTTATTCAGAGGAATCAAGAGGAGTTAGTCTAGAGCCCTTCACTGGAAATTCGGCTACACTCGTTGGTTACATTAAGTGTGTTGCAATTTAAGTTTTAATTTCCGCATTTTGTTCATTAGATTAGCCGTACACCTATTCACCCCCCTCTAGGTGTACTTACACTTAGGACTCCATGGGTCGCTCTTAAGGAGCGTTTTGATCACCAAAAGATGATTTACTTATCTGAAGCAATGCATGATTGGCAAAACCTTTATTTTAGGACTTTAAGTTCGTGAATGAGCACAAATTCTAAAGTTTGTAGGATCCGATCTCTCTTTAGTTCTGTAAGGAAGATTTGACAGAGACTGATCTTCTGGAGAAGATTTTCTTAGCTTTTCATGCCTCCAATATGCTTATACAACAACAATATAGGGAGAGAAAGTTCACGAAGTTCTATGAACTAGTTACTACCCTGTAACTCACTGAAAAGAACAACAATATCTTCATGAAAAATCATCAATCTCGCCCTACCGGTTCACAAGCACTCCCTTTACTTGAAGGACTACTAGTGCTTCCCACAGTCCCCACCATAGATTAGAATAATGGATATGGCCAGCGTGAAAGCCTAAACCTGAGAAACTGGGTAGACAAGATTAAGGTCCACCAAGGGATGAAAACCATGGCTTAAACCATATCCCTTGGCCCAAAAGGCCTAAAACTTCAAGAATAAAAGTAAGAGTTGTTCTTCTCAAGCCTCAACCCAGCCGAATCTATGCTATATTTATGATGGTACTAATCATTGTTCACGCACCAGTCGTACACCTACCAATATTGTTGAGGAGTATCATTCTTGTACGCAGCTGAGGGAGACCAATTTCATCAAAAATGATGATCTTAAAGACACCATGTCACACCCCGCTTTCCAAAATATACAATAGCGGGGACGCAACGAGAGTTGGCGACGTATATAAGTAAGAAAATCACTCCATGTATACAGTTAAGCCTCAATACATGGAACAAACAGAAAATTCACGATATAGTTGAGCTTAAATAAGTACAAAAGTACCTATAAATGGGGTCAGTGATCACGATAGATATGAAAATAAGAATAAATAAGAAAGTACAAACAAAATAATAAGATATATATGAATAATAATAAAGGCAATGGGCCTCCTACTAATATCCAGGACACCCAGTACTACGAAAAATTGTGCTCCAACCTAAGAAAGCAACCTCAAGATCGTCAGAAAGTGACCTAATGAGTGATAATATGAGGAAAACAGTAATATATACTATGATAGTAGTACAATCACGATAATATATAATACATGTATAAATACTGGTGATACAATATAATTATATTTACGATATATACATGTTAGAATTATTGTATCTGCAATATGACATTATTACTATCTAGCATGTTATAATAATGTAATTTCTACAATATTATACAAAACATGATTAAAACAATAATGATGCTAATCAAGAAGAGTTTTTAATATATCAACTAATATTATCATTAAAGTATTTATAGCCATTAATATATTATTAACAAGTTATTGAATTTGATTAGATACTAATGATCAGTTTGTATAATTAATATGTACCAAGTCTTAATTATTTTATATTATTATTTACACTAATAGTAGTAATATGACAGTATAGTAATCAATATGAATATTTACACATAAATAATAGAAGTAATCACGCTATAATAGTTGTGATCATACAGGAACATTATTTTTACATAGAATGCAGATATGGGTAAACAAGAAAGCAGAAAATGTAACAGACAATAATAATATATGTATCTAGGATTGCATTTTATTTATTCAATAATATCAATCAATATCGCCTAGTATTTTAATTAATCTCTTTCAGTGTCTCATACTACTAGCAATTCATACCGAGCCCGTACTCCAATCGAACCCATCCAATCATGGCAGACGGGTACCATGATCTGAACGAGAGAGTGACCAAATAACAAGCACTCATAACGTCACTATTATTTATATTATTTTATTATGTTAATTGGAAACTCAATGGTCAAGGAGCTCTAATCTGATAAGTGAATCATGTGCATATCTGAGATCATGACCTAAACAAGCTCCTGATTGCTGAGACCAGGACCAGCCTTCGAGAGTGTATCAAGAAACGAGAAGCTCAAAGATCTATAACAAGTGGTAGCCAGCACTACCACATCTCCTACAGTGGGACTAATATGGATCCGTGACATTCAGCCGCTAAGATCTAATCAACCGTTCAGTTTTTCTCAAACTCCATGTTATATTTATTATATTTAATTGCACAGAAATAATACTAATAACATGTAACAGGATAACAGGAGATATGAGGCATAAGATCCATAAGACGTGGGATTCTAGAGGTGGCCCCACAGGGTTCAAGAGGTGCCCCCACCACATATATGGTGTGGCTCTTCATCCCATGTGGCACTTAGTTCATACATCTTAAGTCAATTATCAGTATATCTATATAATAGGAATGCCATATCAATACCAGGAGCACAGAAAACAGTCATATACTGTATTCAGGAAATATTCATGTAACAGTAATACATGAATAATCAAGCAAAATAATCAATATAATAAGAACAATAATCCATGCAATAGGAACACAAGAACAATTAAGGCATGTATACAGGCGAATTCATGTAACAATGAATATCATATTAATATCAGTGATTCAGTAAATAGTCATGTATCTATATTCAATGAATATTCATGTAACTGTGATGTAAGATTAATCAAGTTAAGAACTTAGGTGAATCTATGTAGTTGTGATACAAGAACATGAAATTACAGTATCCCGTGTAATGGAGTATTCGTATAACAATGTACAAGTACATAAAATAACAGTGGTCCAGTGTAATAGAATATCCATGTAACGATAGTACAATTACATGAATTAACAGCGTCCGGTGTAATAGAATATTTGTATGACAGTAATAGTGTCAATATGATATAGTTAATATGGACTTGTGTTAATATATACATCAGTATTTGTTATAACGATTTCAATATTACTAACATGACAGATATCACAAAGTAATTGTTTATAATTAATTAATTGCATTTACCTATTTTCAAACTCATCACAACTATTTTATAATTACTAATTTATTATATTTAATCTTACAGTCTATTAATCATTAAATAAATATAGATAATTCGTTTACATTTTATATTAAATCAAGAATCTCAATAAAATATTATTTTACTAAATGAGTTTAAAAAGCATTAACACATATTTTAATTATAGTGATTTGCTATTTATAGGATTAATTGAACGATAATTATTATTTTGTTGAATTAATCAATAAGTTAATGTCATTCGCCATGATAAAATATAATTTTATAAAAAATGTCACCTAGTTATTACAGGACGTAGCTTGTCATTTTTCTATTGCAACGGCTCAAGAATCGTCCAAATGGACTACGTATGGTGAAGATATCGCCCGAACTCTAAATAAATAAAAATGGGTTAAATATGTAATAAATTGGTCAAAATGTAAATAATTGAGTTTACAAAAGGGTTAAATGTAATTTTACCTTTCTTGGGGAAACGGATCAGAATCGGGTCAGGTCTCCATATTAGGTTTAAACGCAATTGACTTACACCCACAATTAAATTGGGTTTGGGTGTTGAAATTAATTTAGATCCAAAAAGAGGGGGAGAGAAGAATGGAGAGCGAGAAAGAATATGGGGGAGAGAGGGGGCAACAGTGCAAGCAGCGCGCGCGGTGGCGCCAAGCTAGCGACGACAACCTTGGCCGCCAGCGATGGCGAAGGGACTGCGTTGGGCTCGGCAAAGAGGAGGGGAAGGAGAAGTAGAAGAAGAATAAGAAAAAGAGAGAAAAGAAGGAGAAGAGAGGAGGGCTTGGCTACGGCCTGCCGCCGCCAGCCTGCAGATGGCCAGCGTCGGGTTTGACTGGAGGGCTAGAGGAAGAAAGAAGATAGGGAGTAAGAGAGAGTTTGAGAGAGAGAGAGAGAGATGGAGAGGAATTGAAGTGGAGAAGAGAGAGAAGAAAGAGAGTAAAGGAGAGAGAGAGTTGAGGAGGGGAGGCCGACTGGGAAACGCCAGCGGCTGCACTGGCATTGGCCGGCAACCATGTACAGAGCTAGGGAAAGAGGCTGGTGAGGGAGGAGAAGAGAGAGTTGAAGAGAGATGGAGAGTTAGGAGAGAGTGAGAGAGACAGAGAATTAGAGGGAAGGAGAGTAAGTGGGTTAGGCGGTGGCTTATGGGGAAGAAAGAAGAAGATTGGAGGAGAAGAAAAGAAAGAAAAGAAATAATTAATTAGGTCAAAATTTGACTAGTTCACAATGGTTCCCAAAAGTTTTATAAATAGAAAATATTACTTTAAGGAACAATATGAAATTAGATTCAAGAATTTAAATTTGTTTTTCAAATTTAAAAATCCTGGAATCAATCGGTGATACCGGTCGAAACCGGTTTGACCAGCTTTTTAACTTATTCAGAAAAATTTCAAAAATATGTTAAAATAGAAAAAGAATAATTTGAAAGCTGATTCTAGAAATTCAACTCTATTTGTAAATTAAAAATCGTAGAGTCAATTATCGATATCGTTTGGCACCGAATTCGGAGATTTTTCAAATAATCCAGAAAAATTCTGAAAAATTCAGAAAAATCTAAAGTATTAGGAAATAATATCTGGAGCTGACATCTATTCAGTCTAACTATTAAAAAGATCAAATCAAATACATACACTGTATCGCGTACTGATACTACGATACGTACATCTAGGGGCGGGGGTTGCACACCACTTTGGAGATATCTGATTTTCAGAAAGTCAATGCTATGGATGATTAGATTTATACATGGAAAGGTCCTATTTATTGAAAGTTTTGAATTTTAGACAATTTCATTATTTAATTTCTTGGATTATTTATTGGGGCTTATTTTAATACATTGAATTTCAATTTTTTTTGAATATTAAATATTGAATAAATTTTTTTATCCATGTGACCAATTCAATTAACTTATAATTAAGTATGACAATTGGAAAAGTTAGTTGTCTGGTTAATGGTGTTACTACGCACACTATTTTCCTTGAGCGGAGATATTTTTCTAACTTAATACCTAATTTTACCCTCTGACAATCATATCAGGCCTGGAATGGTTCATCTCCTGTTGTCAAATGGTACTGAATTTATCATTAAAGAGACCTTATTCTCACCTCGTTTTGGAAGAACGTTATTGACTTTTAAGGTTATTCACGAAAATAATTATCATGTTGAAACTATTGAAGAAAATGGAATAAAGTATCTTTACATAACCTCCTATTTATACGGCCAGAAGCATATATTGGACGAAATAAAATGCCTCCTGGATGGACTATATATTACAACCATTCGCTCGATTGAGCTAACTATGTCACTGACCTGGTGGATTCGAGCGCTTATTTGTTATGGCATGATCGTTTAGGACACCCAGTTCGATATACGATGCATCGTATCCTCAAATCATCACACATGCATCCCCTTTCTTGTAAAGACCTTGTGTATTGCAACATAATTTGCCAAGCATGCTCGTTGAAAAAATTGATGACATGATCATCCCTTGCAAAGATAACCAAAGAACCTATTCTTTTCTCCAGCGGATACAAGAGGACATTTGTGGACCAATCCAACCACCTTGCGTGCCATTTCATTATTTTATGGTGTTGGTTGATGCATCGATACACTGGTCACGTGTTTATTTATTATCAGCCAGAAATGCTATTTTTGCTAAACTCCTCGTCCAGATCATTAAATTGAGGGCTCACTATCCGGATTATCCGATAAAGTCCATAAGACTGGATAACACTGGCGAGTACATCGAAAACATTTGATGATTATTGCGTGTCCTTTGGTATTGAAGTTGAATATCTTGTCTCGCATGTTTACACCCAAAATGATCTTGCAGAAGTGTTCATAAAGTGCCTATAAATGATCACAAGGATCTTAGTTATATGCATTAGGCGTTCTGCTTCTGCGTGGGGCTACGCAATTTTGATGCAGCCATGTTGGTCCGCTTGCGACCCATTGCACCCAATCCTTTTCTGCATTATATATGGTGACTAGATACAAACCTAACGTTTCGCACATACGTATTTTTGGGTGCGCAATTTATGTGCAAATTGTCCCGCCGCAAAATTCAGAAATGGGTCCTCAAGATAGGAAAGGGATATATGTCGGTTATGAATCTCCTTCCATCATTAACTTTTTAGAGCCCTTGACAGGCGATCTCTTTACCACTCGATTTGTGGATTGTCACTTTGATGAGACAGTCTTCCCGCCATTAGGGGGAGATAAGGATGTCAACATTCCTAAAGAACGACGCGAATTTATATGGACTATCCCCACTATGTCTCATTTAGATCCTCGTATCACAAAATGTGATAAGGACGTGCAATGAGTTCTAAATCTTCAGAGCGTTGCTCAAATCATTCCTGATGCTTTCTCTGATCTAGTAAAATGACGATATCACATATACATGCTGCAAACGTGCTTGCAAGGATAGGCGTCCATGTCGGGCGCAAAGTGACCCCCGAAGAGTGCAATGTCCCTATAGGGCATACCATCTCCGGCGGACGGTATATGCCGGTGGCTAGCCAGTCATCTGTTCAGAAGTGAGGCAGACCATTAGGTTCGAAGGATTCACATCCCTAGAAGAAGAGAAACTTGGCACAAACAAATTGGTCTGAGATTTCTATCTCAACTGATCCATCTCATGAGATTAAGTTGGATTATGGAAGCATCATGGAAGAGACGAGTGATGATGAAAAAGTGGTTCAACTTCTTATTCTCAAGAACCAGGAGATCTCGGTCCATTGTGCATGCTTGTATGAGATTAGGAATCAGAATGAGATTATCATCGATAATGCATTTGTACTCATGTAGCTATCGAAATTATGAAAAGTTATGACACCGAACCTCGTTCCATTGATGAATGCCAACGTAGAATAGATTGTTTAAAATGGAAAGAAGCAATCCAGGCCGAATTAGATTCCTTAAAGAAGCGAAAAATGTTTGGACCTCTAGTTCCTACATCACCCAATGTAAACCTGTCGGATACAAGTGGGGTTCGTAAGAAAGCATAATAAGAAAAATGAAATAGTTCGATATAAGGCACGTCTCATAGCGCAAGGCTTCTATTAAAGCCCTTAAATTGATTAAGAGGAGAATGTACTCTCCTGTAATGGACATTATAACATTCCCTATCCCATTAGTTTGGTAATTTTTAAAACACTGAATATGCAGCATATGGATGTAGTTACAACGTATCTCTATGGGGATCTTCATACGAAAACTTACATGAAAGTTCGTGAAGGACTTAAGCTAACTGATTCAAATAGTTTTAGACTATGAAATACCCTCTCGATTCATTTGAGGCACTCATTTTATGGATTGAAACAATTTGAACGGATGTGGTATAACCATTTAAGTGAATATTTGATCAGTCAGGGATATGAGAATAATAAGCTATACCCATGCGTGTTTATTAAAAATCGTATTTCGAATTTGCGATTGGTGCAGTATATGTCGATGATGTGAATATTATTGGGACTCTGTAAAAGTTTGAGAAACCCGCATCGCATCTGGAGTCAGAATTTGAGATGAAGGATCTTGAAAAAACTCGATTTTGTTTTAGCCTAGAGCTCGAGCATTGTGTAGATGATATTTTAGTCCACCAATCTAATAACACTCAGGAGCATGAGGAAGAGGTATTGGAGCCCAAAGTTCCATATCTGAGTGCAATATATTTGGCTCAATGCACTAAACCAGAATCTCATTTGTTGTGAGCCTGTTAGCTAGATATAGCTCTGTGTCAATACGTCGCCACTGGAATGACATCAAAGACATATTCTATTAGCTTAAAGGTACTTTAGATATGGGTTTATTCTATCCATATGCATCTCAGAATAGTTTAAATCTTCATGAGCCTCGGAATGATGCTTACCTTATAGGTTATGCTGAAACTGGTTATATGTTTGACTTGCGGCACGTTCCCAAACTGGTTATTTCTTTACAATACAATGATAGAGGTGTACGAAACAGACCTTAGTTGACACTTCTTCGAATCATGCCGAACTCATTGTCTTTCATGAGGCCACTCGTGAATGTGTTTGGTTAATAGTTGTTATTGAGTATATACAAAGTACTAGTGGGTTATCTTCTATCAATGATGCTCTAATAATTATCCATAGAGATAATGTTGCCTGCATCGATCAGCTGAAGAAAAGATACATTAAAAGAGACAACACCAAGCATATTGCGCCTAAGTTCTTTTCTAGCACCAGCAGCAAGAGTATCAGAAGATTGAAATCAAGCAGCTCCGACCACGAGACAACTAGCACATCTCTTCACCAAGTTGCTACCGAAGTCTACATTTCAGAAGCATGTTTGAAGTATTGAATTGCGCAAGTTATCTGAATTGTCTTGTATGTAGTTCTCAGGGGGAGTTATGTTAAACTCACTTGACCTTTGTGTACTCTTTTTTTTTTGACCAGGAATATTTTTTCCCACTAGATTTTTGTTGCCTAGTAAGGTTTTAACGATGAACCATCATTGGTTGGTCATAAACAGTGTTTTGTTATCATACTGCATCCTGAAGATCAGATGTGTATTCATACATCTTTTTCCTTCGATCATGTTTTTGTCCCATTGGGTTTTTCCGAACAAAGTTTTGGTGAGCATTCTTTGATACATTATCCTCAGAGGCATTCGTTCTGCTCATGATCTAACGATTCAACTTCATCAATACTACATGTATTTTCGAGATTCTAATGTGACTGCTTCTTGAGTTTTACACACTCTAAGGGGAGTGTTGTAATTATTTTTTAATTATGTGATTGTGTTTGACTAGAATGATGAATCTTTTTTGGAGTATTAGATTGGATTTACGATTAGATTGTATCTTAGAGATTTTTCAAACCCTAAAAAGATTATTATAAACAAAATCAAAAATTTGTGACCTTCTTTCTCTCTCTCTCTCTCTCTCTGTATTTCTCTCTCTTCCTCCCAAATTCTCTCAGCAACAATATGGAGTATTCTAACTTTGGATAATGATTTTAGAGAGGACAGGATTCCTTGTTTATTTAAGAGCACATGTAAACATTATTTTCCCGTGGGAGCTATCCAGAGCCCCAGGCACCTACTCGTCTCTTTGAAGCCTAGTTTCCAATAAAAGAAAATGCCACTTGACTGAAGTAAAGGATATTGCCAAACTGTTCTTCACCAAAACCAAGCACAAATACAAAGACTGCAAGGACCACAACAGCACAAGAAGCAAGGATGCTTAGTTTCTTCTGGATTTTCTGAGCCAACACATTAGTAGGTGTTCTTCTCGTCAAAGTGTCATCTCATTTGGTATGGCCTTCTACTTTTGATAATATAATAAACAAAACTATGATCCTTGGATCATTCTCAGCTCTAATGGAAAATACCTACAATATAGTATTCTTTTTTCTACAAAGTTAGGTGGAGTGGTGAGAGGATCACTAAGGATAAAGAATTTGATTCTGTCATTTTCGTACTGAACTTTAGTGAGGGGGCCAAATATATGGTGGCTGAGCTTGGAAGCAAAGGAATTCCTAATCAAGGATAGAGGTTAGCTGGCTAATGATGATGTAATCCCACTTTTATGGGTCATGAAGTCATGATCCAAATTCAAGTACTGGGATATTCTACTCGGTTTAATATGATTCATTTAGAAAAGAATAAATAATGGGTAAACTATAATTATTTTATTTCTCAAATACACAATTCGTTGAGTTGGACTCAAATGGCATCATCCGTAAAAGGAGAGGATGTCTGAGAGATAGGGGAAAAAAATAGGGAACATAAAAACATTATAAAGGGAGCTTAAATGTCGGGAATATTTCGCTGCAGCTATCTGTTTTGCTTCATAATTAGGGAAAAAAAATTAACGTCACAATTTGATTCACTAGAGCCTCATCCACGTCAGCATAAATGATTTCTCCCAACAACTACTTGTGTATATATTTTCATTTCATATTTTACTCTTCCCCATTGTTCCCGACGTTGCTCTCCCCTCAACTTTGACCCTGAAACAAAGTAATTCGAGGGTCGACCTGTGCGCTCAGGTCGCTGTGGGGGTTGGAAGGGAGGCAGGGAGCCCCCTGCACAGGGTTGGGGGTGAAGCCCCTGGAAATTTTTTTTTTTTGGATCGACTATTTTGCAGATCTCGTTTTATTCGTGTTCGCGATGAGTTTTATTTGTGTTTAGATTTGAAAAGCATAAGGGTCAATCGATGTCAGTGGACGGGGTCTGATGATGATGACGATACCGATATGAGAATTTAGACTCATGATCGCAGTCCTCTGTGAGGGCTGACTCTGAAATAGAGCATTTTGTTGAGTACTGCGATCATGATCACAATCCTCACAAAAATAAATAATAAGACATTTTGTGAGAGCTGCGACCATGATCGCGATCCTCATAAAGACTCAAATATAGGACATTTTTGTGAGTACTGCGATCATAGTCGCAGTCCTAATAAAGAGGACTGCGCTCATGGTCGTAATTCTATAAAGACTCAGAAGCATGACATTTTTAGGGTCCACAGTCCTCATAAGCAGTGCATTTTGCGAAGACATCGGTCACAGTCCTCATAAATAGTACATTTTGTGAATACTGCGATTAGATCGCAGTCCTCAGAAATAGGATTGCGATCATTTTGTGAGGACTGTGATCATAATCACAGTGCTCAAAAATAAGATATTTTTTTGAGAACCGCGATCATAATCACAGTGCTCTTTACTGTGATCATTTTATGAGGACTGCGATCATAGTCGCAGTCCTAAAAAATAGGACAAATTTGAAGCGGTTCACTTTTTTTAAAGCGATTACCTAGGGGTATTTTCATTTTTTCGCGGCTGATGAGTGTTTCAGCGCTTGTCACGTGGTGCACATTCTTACTTAAAAAAAGAGGAGGCTGAAACGAATAAAATTATGAACTTGAGTTTTTTTTTCCTAATTAAGATTCGACATAGGTGGTGTAGTGAAATGCCCCTAATTATCGGCGGAAAAGTAGAATTTCAATTGATAAGAATCTTTTTTCTTTTCTCTTTTTTCTTTTTTTAAATTAAGAAAAAGGAGAAACTAAAGAACCATGTGCGTGGAGAAAGACACAAAACTTCAGACAGGAGATAAAATCATAGAGTGTAAATAGAGCTTTGCTATTGATAGTCTCAAGAAATTGTATATATTAGATATTAATAATTTTTGTGTTAACAGATATGTGATACATATAATACATTAATTTAGACATGTGTAGACATGTGATATATTATATCTAGACGTGTTACTTTTCTTATATTCTTCCTTCACTTCTATATATATGATGTAATCTTTGGTGAAAGAATATATAATAATATACAGAAATTTTTCTTTCTCCAAATTGTCATAGTATCAGAGTCATTCCTATGCTGATCATCGTTCTACACTATCAACAATCTGCGCTGGGTCGTGCTTGCATAGCGTGTGCTTAGTGCCAAGCCTTTTTGCCTCTGGCCATCTCTTCATCTTTCGTTATTGTCGACCTGAACGACATCTTACTATAGCGCTGCCTATGCCACCTTGCTGCAGAATTCATGTAGTCAGGTTCTTATGAGCCATTCTACCTCTATTCTCTTATGCACGCGTCATTAGTGATCGCTTCTGCCCTGCGTGGCTGATTCTACCTGCCATTCCTGTCATTGACGAGAGACGATAGACGAGCGATGACTTCATCATTCTCGTCGTTGACAAGAGACGATCGATGAGCATATTACTAAACTCTCGGTGTTTATCCATCGTAAGTTTGAGGGAGGGTGTTAATAGACATGTGATACATTGTATCTAGACATGTGTATAGACATGTACTACATTGTATCTAGACATGTATATTTTCTCTATATTCTTCTCTCCACTTCTATATATATTGATATAATTCTTGGTGAAGAATATAGAATAATACATAAAAATTTTCCCTTTCCCAAATTATCATTTGGTATTACCCTTTCCTCTTAAGGAGAAGATTCGAGGTTCAATCCTCCAGTTGTCAAACGGAAGATTTAACTTGGATAATTAATGAAAGGTGCGTGCATATAAATTGGAGGGTGACCTCTATCTTCTTTCTCCACACATCTTAGATATTAATAATAGTTTCCACTTTGCTCAGATTGATCTAAGTTCGGATCTAATAGAGGTGACCCAAATCAAACCTATTCACATCCTCAGCGAGGGGTTAACTCTTTTCGTCTAGTAAATTTTTTTTACCATAAAAAAGTAAGGTGTTTTTCTCTCCAAAAAAATTATTTAAGTTTATACAAACTTTTTCTTTTATTTTCATTTTAAGAAATCTTGTAGGCTTAGTTCATTCGAAGAGAATTAGCATTTATATTATGAAGGTGAAACGAAACTTTTCATGTCTAAACGAACCTCGACATAACTGACGAAATTTTTATGAGAACTAGTGTTTTTGCATAATTGACTAAGAATAAGAAAAAAGAATTGAGAGTAGAGACATATTTTGAATTATTTTAGTAATGCCACATCATATTGCTTTTTATTAACAGCTTGAATTACGCATAATATTAATAGCTTAATTTACACATAATTTACAACAATCTCTACGTGTAGAAAAAAAATTTATCTTCCATATAAGCAACAGACAGAATAGAGTATTAACACCATTTCCTCTAAAGTTAGCAGATTTGAGCTCTTTGGCACCTTGTACTTTCCATTAATTTCAAGTACAACATTATTATCTTTTTAGATTAAAAAGTGAGTCAGAAAGAACTGCTCGTTTCATTAATAAGATTTTAATGAAATATAAATCTCTAGAATACAAAGCATGTAAAAGGAAAAGACCCAAGTTGAAATCTTCCGAAGCACACGTAGGTGTAGGAAAAAGAAAAAAAATGAAATAAAAAGACAGGCTGCAGGAATGGACCCTCTGATACAAAACACGTGTTGATGTATTATCGGAAAAAATCAGTCACTTTAAGAGGCAAGAGAGAGTCAATATACCATATGACATTTTGCTGACAAGAACTTTGAATTTCTTAATTTCAAGGCCTAGATGGCAAATGGATTAAGCAAACCCCTAGCTTAGATAAGTCAACATTGCTATCAAAAAAAATTTAAACTCACTTCTCTCTCAATTGAAGTTACATCTGTCATTTACGTGTGGAATTTTCTTTCCTTCCCTCTCTTCCATCAATCTTTTTACACTATAGTTTATCATCTCACCATCATATCTATGTGTAAAGATTAGAAAGTTGGCACACTTGTGATTCCCATGTTGCTGTCTTGCTCTCAATTAACATTTGGAAATGTCTAATAAAATGTTTAATAGGAACATTGTCACTCATTAGGGCACATAGGTGGTAGCGTACTATTGACTACGATTATTTTGAGTAGATTTCTTTTAATAGATGATGGATACTCTTGGCTCTTATTGATTGGTTCAAAGGGTTTGATAACTTAACCTTGCTCACTTCTTTCTCTCTTTTCTTTCTTTCTTTCTTTCTTTCTTTCTTTCTATTTTTCCGCTTATCTCGCCTAAAAGTCTGTTGACTTGCATAGCAAACAAAGAGAAATGGGGGAACTTCAAATAGATGAACAGAAAGCTCCCATAATGCAAGATAAAAGCTCTCCTCACAAGGAGTAAGTACTTCTATTAATACATTTCTTTAATTTTTTTTTATATAAATAAAACTGTAAGTTAAAAACTCTCGGTGTTTCATTAATAAGCATTTAACAAATATTTTTAAATTAGAAAGGCACAAATTTGCATAAAAACATTCATACATAATTTGTTCTTTTCAAAAAAGAAAAAAAATGAAACCATCGAAAGCGCCTTCAACGAAGTCATGACTTCTCCCATTCACTAATTAATTTCTTATTGCATGCATGGATTATAAATTTAGTAACTAGCTAATTATTTTTTTTTAGCCAATCTCTTTTGTATTTATGTTTAATCTAGCTTGACATACGTATCTATAATTTGCCCAATTACAAGGCTACTATAAATTTTTAGTGAGGGGTAATAAAAATAAAATAGAATAAATGAATTAAATTTTAAAAAAATATCTTTTACTTTTGGGTCCATTACAAATGAATGATCTTTCTTTTTGCTGCAAGCTCGTTTCATCCATTTTTTGGAGTTCCAAATCATGAAGTTTTCAAAGCTCTGGATAGCATCATCAAACAAATTTGTAATAGAAATGATGCAGAATAGAAGGAAGAATTATTAATTTGTAAAATCAAGCGAAAATGAGAAAGAGCTATTAATTTTTCTCTCTCTTCTCCTCTGACAACATGAAGATGAGAATGAGACAAAGTATTGGAAAAAAGGGCTGAAGATGAGCAGAAAATAGGTTGGGGCAATTTCTTCAATAGGTCGCAGTTGAGATTAAAGATAAACAGTATTATATTGAATGAAAAATAATCTACATAAGGTTATTAGATACAATATTATGATGTTTTGATTAAGGCTTTTCATTGGGGCCATAGCCTCCCCGTCTGTATTCTTGTGATACAAAGAATTAAAACTGAATTGGGCTTTATAGAATACAAATCGGAAGATTAGATTAAAAAGACGATCAGATTCTGGTGATAGGCTCAGCCGTAAAAACCCATGGGCATTTCAACAAATTACAAAGCCCAATAGTGAAACTTTTTGGCCCAGACAACTAAAGGAACCCATAACAAACATCCGCGTAAGCATTCCTCCAAAAAAAAAAAAAAAAAAAAAAAAAAAAAAAAAAAAAAAAAAAGTAACGGAGCACGGAGGTCTCCGGGAATTGCCCCAACATGAAACAACTGAATCAGCCGCAGCTTCCATTACCCAGCCAGCAGGAGCATTGCCCTCTCGGAAATATATGTGACACGCGGCGCTTAGTCCTGAGGAGCCATCTCCGAATGTCCATTAGTAAGGGAGAGACCCATTGACTTGGTCCAGAAAACTCTATTGAATTCTCTTCCTGAAACAGAGTATGAGACCCTTACTCTTACATTGATCATGAAAGAAAATCCTTTAACTACAATGAGGTGTCTGCTGCTCTTGTGAATTATGAAGTAATGAGACATGGCTGACTATCTTCTTCAGGGAGCACAACAGTAGAGACTTGGCGGTAAGAGGAAGGAGTTCCAATCGGAACGGAAGAGGTATCAAGAAAGATCGAAGTCCAGATCAGGTTTCAGAGATCTAAAGAGAAACTTGAGCGCCTTATGCAAGGAGTTAGGGCACTGGAAGGTTGATTGTCTGAAGGCCAATGGTAAGAAAAGGAGCTGATGACCGAGACAAATCTCTCACAGGTGGCCAGTACCGATGGCAGTACTTCACATGTGGATGGATCAGACTCAAACTCATTCGTATTTTCTTTCTCTATTACTACTCCTACTGTTGTTTCTCAGATAATTCTGAGTGGATCTTAGATACAGGAGCTACATATCATGTGTGCCCGAAAAGGGACTGGTTTTTCTAATTTTGAGAAGTTATGGATGTTTTGCTGTCATGGGTGATGATAATCCATGTAATGTAGAAGGGAAGGGTACAGTCCGTATCGAGATTTTATGAGATGTACAGTAATTGAAGGAAGTGAGATAGTACCTCACTCAAAAGGAATCTTATCTCTGTTGGTGCTTTGAAAATGTTGGGTCTTGTGGTATCTATACGAGATGGTGTTCTCAAGATGACAAAAGGCTCAATGGGTGTTATGAAGGGCGTCCGCCGGAATAATCTCTTCTACTTAAAGGTAGTACAGTTACATGGCAGGTGGAGACTTCTATTTTTTCAGATGATGTTTGCACACAGATCTGACAGATGAGGTCGGATACGAAGGTGAAAGTCTTTGCAAGTTCCAGTAAAGAAGAGATCATTGGAAGATACTTCTACCTGCAATTTAAAATTGGGTGAATACGGCATTCTGGACAAGAAGAAGGTGAAATTCAGTATCACTACTCACCACTCTGAAGGTCTTCTTAATTGTGTTTACTTAAGTATTTTGGGGACCTGTTAAGACTGCATCGCTTGGAGGTCATACGTACTTTATCTCGTTTATTAATAATTTATCTAGGCATTGTTGGATATATCCCATGAAACATAGGTGTGAAGTCCTAGATATATTGATGAAGTAGAAGGATATGATGGAGAAGCAGACTGGTAGGAAGATCAAGAAGTTACAAATTGGTAATGTTGAAAGATACAAGAACAATTCCTACAATTTGGCCAAAACTTTGGTATTGATACTCACTTCACAGATGGAAGATATGGGTTGACTAAGGAGATAAACCGTTCCTTACTGGA
>JAVJIF010018317.1:0-78790 GCA_038442645.1 Agave tequilana | reverse complement strand
GGGTTGAATATGTCGTTCATGATTCTTTGAAATTCTGAAGGGGCATTTTTTAATCCAAAGGGCATTATGTTCCATTCATAATGACCGAATGGTACAGTGAATGTTGTCTTATATCTATCTTGATTGGCTATTTGAATTTGCCAGAATCCGGACTTCATGTCGAATTTGGAAAATAACTTGGCATTGTGTAATCTTTTTAATAGATCTTTTTTATTTGGGATTGGGTATCTGATCCATTGTAACACTTTATTTAATGGTTTATAATTAATTACTAATCTAGGAACTCCTCTTTCCTTTTCCGCCTGTTTCATGACATAAAACCCCGCACAGCTCCATGGGGATTTGGAAGGTCGTATTAATCTTTTATCAAGGAGGGTTTGTAATTTTGCTTTACATATTTCCAATAGATCATGATTCATTTGAATAAGTCAGGCTTTGGTTGGAATATTTCTTTCCGAGAAATCTTTTTCATAGGGAAGGCTTACTATGTGTTTCTTCCTTTCTCAGAAATCGTTAGGAATGTCAGAACAGATTTCTTTTGTATACAAGTCGTGAATTTGTTTAATACGCTGTTGTATACGTGTGTCTTTTAATTGTTGGCTTATCCTATGATACAGGATATCATCTTTGAGATATAGGATTTTGTTCTGTTTTCTTTGAATTAGGTTTATATTATGATTTTGTAGGGTGTTTAATTCTTTGTATCTAACAGGGTTATGAAGTTAAACAAGAATCTTTGTCCCATAATTTTTGTTCCTAATCCGTTTGAATTGACCCAAAATGGATAAATTTGAGTTAAGAATGGAATTCCTAATATTACATCAGTATTTAAGTCGTTAACAACAATGAATTGGTGTTTGAAACAGATTTTTTTATTACATATTGATATTTTTGTTATTTTACCCGTAACTTTTAATGGTGAATTATTTGCCGTTACCAATTTTTCGTTTGTTGATTCATAATATTTCGTTGGAAAGATCTGTTGGCCCAAAGGCCCATCACTCTAGTTTTGATGATGATCAACTCATGTAGTTATGTTACTAATGATCTTGTGTTTAATTAGTGACAGATTTATGATCAAGATCTTAGTTGGTGCATAGCTTCAACAAAGGATTTGAAGTCAAGTTTTCGGAGCTAGCACGGTGTTTGGACCAAGTCAAGAAGATGAGAAGGCTTCAAGTGAAGACTTCAAGAAGATGAAGACTTGTGTCTAGGTATAAGATTTTTGTTTTTAGATAAATATAAAGGATAGACTAGTTGGTGGATTGCTCAAGTACATATACACACACACTCTTGATAGTTTTGTTTTTACAAAAGATTTTTACTTTGGAAAAACACATGTTTGGATTTTGGTTTTCATGTTTACATATCTTTTATCCAAAATCCTGTTTAGAGCTTAATGTCAAAAACATAGATATCTTATTTGTGTATTGGATCATATCCATACACACTATGCTTTAATGAATTCAAAATATCGTGTTTTTGTATCATGAAGAAGTTTGGAAAACAAGTTTAGAAAAATCAAGTTTTGGAAAATACTGTTTTCAATTAAGCCAATATTTCCAAGTTACAAAAATAGTCCAAATCTTTTATAACATGCCTTGATTTTGTGCAAGCATGTTTGTTTATCAAAGTATATTGGTAAAACTATTTTTGTAGATTTTTTAAGTATTTATGGGATTTTATTTGAACTAAATAGACCAACTTTTCAATTCCAGTTTTTCAGTTTTAGGCTTCAGCAAGTCGACTAGTCGACCTATCAAGTCGACTAGAGCTGAAGTCGGTCGACCGGCTCGGTCGACCGATGTACACCACGTGCACGCCTTGACCTGACAGTTGGCCGGTCGACCGACCCAGTCGACCGGAACTGAGAGCAGTGCTCTCTGTTTATTTCGGTCGACCGGGCGGTCGACCGGAGGCTCCAACGTCTGATTTTTGACCGTTGGCGGTCGACCGGGCGGTCGACCGGCAGGCCTGACAGACCCCAACGGCTATTTTTCTTAGCCTATAAATTTGGGGGTTTGGTCATTGTTTTGAAACAAGATTTTAGGAGAGCTTTGGGCCAGTTTTTCTTATCTGTTTAAAAGAATTTTCTCCACATATTTGAGAGCAAATATTTCTTATCTAAAGGGAAGATTTTATCAAGAGTGTTAAAAGTGATTCTTTGAGTTTTCCTCCACCATTTCCATCCTAGTTTTTCTCACCCAAACACTTGAGCTATCCATTGTTATTTATCTTATAGGAGTGTTGTCGTGAGATTGTTTTTAGGTGATCAAAGTGTTGTGATCACCAAAGACTTCATTTGTTTCCTTGATAAGGCGGACGTGTGTGTTCGCAATTGTTTCGGGTCCTAGTGTCGACTTGGTTGTTTCGGGTTCGGTTGTGAACTCTTGGTTTGAGGTGCGGCCTCAGCGAGCTTGTGGGGCTTGCGTGTGTACGGGCTAGAGAGTCCGAGAGCTTGTAGGTGTTGCGGCACCGGGTGATCTATTGGGATCGATTATAGTGGAAATCCTTCGTGTGTCGAAGGCGGGGATGTAGAGCAAGTGTGCTCGAACCTCGAAACAAATCCCTTGTGTTTGCGATTGCTCACTCACTCTCTCTCTCTCTTTGTCTCTTGTTTATATCTTGCATTCCTTTATTGTGTTTATCTTTACATGCATGATATACTTGTGTGCTTAATTGTTATACTTGCTTGGGTTTGTTAGCTAACACTTGGATTCAACCAAGAGAGCCAACGCGGCACCTCAACCCTTATCAAGGGGAATCTAGAGGAGTTTGTCCAGAGCCCTTCACGGGGAATTCGGCAACACTCTTGTGTTATACGTGGTGTTTAGTTTAAATAGTTTGTTTAGGTCATAATAGTTTTTACTTCCACATTATTTGGCATTAAGTGACCATTAGATTAGCCATCACCTATTCACCCCCCTCTAGGTGAACCTACAATTGGTATCAGAGCCAAGTGCTCTGAATTTGGGTCTTACAACCTAGAGTTAAAGATCCTCATTTTTAGGCTAATCACAATATTTGTACACACACCATGGACTTCATGTCACCTCCCACCTTTGACATTCTTAACATTCAAATTTGGAAGGTTAAGATGTCTATGTATCTCAAGGCCCTAGGCATTCATGTTTATCTTGCCACTACTAATAATGCATATTGTTTAGATGGTAAGAATTTTGAGGCTAATGCAAAGCCCTTCATGCTTTAAAGTTAACCCTAAATGATGATTATTTATCTAGGATTTCTAATGTTGAATCGGCTTTTGTAGCATGGAACATCATCACCTCCCTCGGCGAAAAGGATCTATATTATGCGGGGAGCGATTCGGACGTTGGAAGCAACACCTCCAACTTGTGCTATATGGTCCAAGGGGATAACCCCCTTGAGGTAACTACCGAATCCGAGGTAGATGAAGATAATAATATGTCATATGATGAGCTTAGCACTTTTTGTCAACTCCTTCTTGAAAATATGACATGATTAAGAAAGATAATAAAAATTTGAAAAAGAAATTTGATTGCATGCATAAGGAAAATGATTCATTTAGAAGTAGCATTGCATGCTTAGAAAAAGAAAATGAAGTTTTGAAAAATTAAAATATTTCCTTCATGTCTAAATTGAATGATTTGTGTGAAGGAAATATGAGTTTGAAAAATGAAATTATTTTGGTGGAAAAATAAAAAGAAATTATTTTACAAGAAAATAACTCTTTAAAAAGAAAATTTGTTGAAAAAGAAAAAGAATTTGTTTCGAAAAAGAAAAAGAAAAATGATTTTATATCTCATCATGCTTTACATGCCACCACTAATGAGATTAAAGATTTGAAAAATAAAATGGATTTGAGTTCAACTTTGAACTCTTGTGCATTTAACCATACTAGGTTGGAGTCAATGTTTTCAAAGAAACAAACTCCACACATTCATGCACAACATCATCATGCATATGCTTATGTTGCATGTCATGATCACACTCCTACACATAAGCATCCTAAGGTGTACACATATACACATTGTGGCCGCAAAGGCCATTTCGCAAAATTTTGTTATGACAAGTTGCATCATTTTAATTTTGCTAATAAAATTTTTGGGTTCCTTACAAAGCTAACCCCCAAGGACCCAAGAAAAATGGGTACCAAAACCTCCACCTTTTATATTTGATGTAGGTGAGGGCTCTCACACGGCGTGAGAGGGATGGTGCCTTGATAGTGGGTGCACTTGAACTACAAGGACACATATTTGGAGCACCGCTATCAAGGAGGCTTTGGTGGGAAAGACCACCATGCTTGGAGCTTTGGAGTTGGTAACAATCTCTAAACTCCTAATTTATTTACATGCTTATAACTAGCCTATACATGCCTATTTCATATGTGATATTTTGAGCATGTTCATGTTTTAATTGTTTTGTGTGCTTCATGTGATAAATACATGGTTAGATGTAGTATTTGTCAAAACTTGTATTTATACATGTACAAATAGTGAGCAACAAATTGAGTCATATACGTTTGCACTTCATTGTTCATTTATACTCACTATATGCACATGTATAAGCTAGTTTTGATGATTCCCTCATTTACACTTGTTTTGCCAATTTTCGTGTTTTTACTTCATGTATATGCATTTTTATTCAAATCTAATAAATATACATGTATATCCTTTTTGAGTCTCTTGCCTTCATGCAAATACTATTAATAGACTCGTTTTATGTTTGGGATATGTATGCATATTGTTAGATTTAGATAAATCATACATATACCTAGAAGTTTATTATTTTTTTTAATGAAAAAAATAAATTTTCATGGTTTGTTTGATAAATAAAATGAATAATTTGTTTTGATCATTTTGAGCCTTAATGACTATTTTCATGAAAATACTACATACATGATTCTTGTACACTCATACTTTATTTCTTTTGTCATGACCTTGATTCATGAACATATTTTTGAGCTTAATAGATCGAGTGTCAATTCTTGTATTTGGTATGATTCATGAAATACATATGCTTTGATTTCATATTTTGAAGGATCTTTAACTAGTTTTTCAAAAATTGTTTTTAATTAGTTATTATTCTTTATTTGGAAGAGATTTTCAATGCTTAACTATTTTCAAAATTATTTTCGAAAACCCCTTCCAACCTTTATGGGCGGATGGCTGGGCGATTATGCCTTGTATGCTCCATTGAAAATCTTTTATCTTGAGCATATGAAGGGTGGTAGGTTAAGAGTCATATACATGATTTACAATTAGTATCATTGGATCTTTTCAATTGGTATCAATTTGACTCTATTTTTTTTTGTATATGCTCATATTTTGTTTCTTATATATGTATGTATCAATTTCATTTGGTATACTCATTTTTCATACATATATATGAGTTATTTGTGCTTGAGTTAAAATCGATTTATATGTTTAAAAGCACAAAGTTGTTTATGATAAGAAAATAAAATTTTAAGAAAAATTCTCAAGATTTGTTTTATTGAGAAAATTCAAAATTTTATTTTATAAGAAAAAGTCAAAATTTTTGATTTGTATTGCCTATATGCAAGGAGAGCTTAACATCTCTTCTACATATAGATTCATGTTGAGTGTATTGTATATTGAGGAGCTTGACAACTCTTCTTTATGTGGTACACCTGTGTAGGGGAGTTTCACATCTCCTCTTATGCATTACATAATATGTGTTATGTGAATTGGGGCTTGTCATCCCTTCTTCATGTAATGCATATGTGTAGGGAAGTTACTTAACCGTCTTCCTCTTCATGAATGTATATCGCATATAATCCTTTATTGATTTAAGTTTACCCCTTATTGATCTCTTTGTTTATGACAAAAGGGGGAGAAAAATTTATTGATTGAGTTTTTACCCCTTTGTTGATGATTGACAAAAAGGGGGAGAAAGATTTTGGATTTATATGCATGTTTTGTGCATGTTTTGTGAAAAAGGATTGTTTATGCATATATGTTTTTGTTTTGCAAATAGGAGAAAAAGAATTTGATCTGTTTTATGCTTGATTAGCATGTTTACTCCTACATTTGCATACATGTTTTTGTGCCTCATTGCATATTTATTTTGTTTATGTGTTATGCATGAATTAAGGGGGAGCTTCTTTGAAGCCTTACTTTAATCCATGTATATATAACTTCATGAGTTTTGTCATCATCAAAAAGGGGGAGATTGTTGGCCGAAAGGCCCATCACTCTAGTTTTGATGATGATCAACTCATGTACTTATGTTTACTAATGATCTTATGTTTAATTAGTGACAGATTTATGATCAAGATCTTAGTTGGTGCATAGCTTCAACAAAGGATTTGAAGTCAAGTTTTTGGAGCTAGCACGGTGTTTGGACCAAGTCAAGAAGATGAGAAGGCTTCAAGTGAAGACTTCAAGAAGATGAAGACTTGTGTCTAGTTATAAGATTTTTATTTTTAGATAAAATGTAAAGGATAGAGTAGTTGGTGGATTGCTCAAGTACATATACACACACACTCTTGATAGTTTTGTTTTTACAAATGATTTTTACTTTGGAAAAACACATGTTTGGATTTTGGTTTTCATGTTTACATATCTTTTATCCAAAATCCTGTTTAGAGCTTAATGTCAAAAACATAGATATCTTATTTGTGTAGTGGATCATATCCATGCACACTATGCTTTAATGAATTCAAAATATCGTGTTTTTGTATCATGAAGAAGTTTGGAAAACAAGTTTAGAAAAATCAAGTTTTGGAAAATACTGTTTTCAATTAAGCCAATATTTCCAAGTTACAAAAATAGTCCAAATCTTTTATAACATGCCTTGATTTTGTGCAAGCATGTTTGTTTATCAAAGTATATTGGTAAAACTATTTTTGTAGATTTTCTAAGTATTTATGGGATTTTATTTGAACTAAATAGACCAACTTTTCAATTCCAGTTTTTCAGTTTCAGGCTTCAGCAAGTCGACTAGTCGACCTATCAAGTCGACTAGAGCTAAAGTCGGTCGACCGGCTCGGTCGACCGACATGCACGACGTGCACGCCTTGACCTGGCAGTTAGCCGGTCGACCGACCTAGTCGACCGGAACTGAGAGCAGTGCTCTCTGTTTATTTCGGTTGACTGGGCGTCGACCGGAGGCTCCAATGGTCTGATTTTTGACCGTTGGCGGTCGACCGGGCGGTCGACCGACAGGCCTGACAGATGATTAGGAAAAGATAGTGTGAAGTTATTACAAAAGTATTCAATGAAAGAAGAAAGGTTTAGAGTTAACCTCGGTGCTTTGTCACTTCACAATGTATTTGAGATGGTTAATATATCCTTTCCAATCTCCGCTATAGCAATGGCTATACCGGGTCGATCCTAGAGGAGAGCTCACGTTGGAAGTTTTACGGTTCGGAGTGAAGAAATGAAAACGAAGATTCTTCTTTGTTATTTACACAAATGCAAGAGAAATGGAAAAGAAATAGAAGAAGTGGTTGATTTGTGCATGATGGAAAAGAAATCAAAAGAACTTTAGTAAAGTGTATTGCTAAGAGAAAAGAAGCTTAGTAAAGAAGATGTTGGAAAACTTTAGATGAGAAAGTACATGGCTAGCTAACTTTACTTCGCTAACTTACTAAACTCAATGGTGATGCTTGATTGCCTCATGTTGATTCATTGGCAATAGGTATGACTTGCTTGTTTGTTCAAAGTACTTTACCGTTTTGAAGATGAGTGTTCCTTTAGTTCTTAGCTTGAAGCCTCATATTGATTCATTGGCTCTCTAGATAGATTATCAATGATGAACTCTAGGATTGGTACTCAAGGAATGCTAAGTTAGAAGAATCAACCTTCATTTGAACATTCAAGACATAACAACAAATTAGCTTGAAGTAAAGAAGTTGTTCTTACTATACAAGTAGCACATGTTTGGTGATCCATCTCCATGTTCCATCAAGGCTCTTGTTCTAGACAAGGCTCTAAATGAGGCACACATGAGTCATATGGAGTTTGTACAAGCATTGACCAAGGGAAAGCAACTCTACTTCCTTGGTAAGTAAAAGAAACTCTCACAATGCAAGTATAAAGATAAGCAATCATCCAAAGAGATAGAGGTTAGCTAGGTAAGTTTGTTAGCTAGCCATGCAATAGAAATTTAGCTCTCCATTACACAAGTAACAAAGCTACAATTCATGATGTAAAGCAAAGAGAAGTAAAGCAATGAAAATACAAGAAAAGTAAAACAAGAAAGTAATGCAATGTAAAACGTACTAGAGCTTGCAAAGAGAAGACGAAGCTTTGATTAACCCTTGTTACAAGTGATGTCACCTTCTTGATTACAAGCTTTTAACAGCACTCACTCTCTCTCTTTGACAAAATCTCTAGGAGGAAGAAGATGGAGACTAAAACCTAGGTGAAGACTAAAACAAAATACAAGAGTTTCCCTAGTTCTCTCCTCTCTCTTCTCTGTTCTTTTCGTGTAGACCCTGGTCATGTATTTATAACCTTCAGAGAGAAGCATCTAGAGCCCAGATCGTTGGAGAAAAATCCGGGGCTCAACGGCCCAGATCTTACCGCGCGCGCGCTGCAAGGCGCGGCCGTTTGAAAGCTGTTGGCTAACAACTTTCTGTTATGAAGTTGTTACAAGTTTGTTAGCCACGTGGCCTTCTAGAACATTGAGTTGGCGCGTGGATCTCCCTTGATTCTGAATTCAAACTTGGGCTCTTTTGGGCTTTGAATTAAATCTCTTTAATTATTGCTAATTAAAGAGATTTTGGGCCTTTTTCTCTTTTAAGATGTGGACCTGCAAAAATAGAGAGAAAAAGATTAAAAAGCATATTTTTATTTGTAATATGCATGGTATGGAAGCGGTAAAATATGCAAATATGTATGACAATCACACCCCCATACCTAGCTTTTGCTCGTCCTCGAGCAAAAAGAAAGAAAAAGAAAAATCTTAACTAATTTATTACACCACTTTCGTAGGTGACACGATTGCACTGAGCACGTGCAACAAACCGTTAAACGTCTAGGTTACCCTAGAGGAGGAGTGTTGTCTCCTGAGGGTTTTCAGCGGATTGCACCCACAAAATCCATAAAAAAAAATAAAATAAAAAGGGGTTAGTGAAATTTTTGATCCATGTTTTAAAGATTCTAACTTGAGCTATAGGCTTCAGGTTACCCTAAACTTTTCATTCCTCTTATAAGTGTCTAATTAGAGTTTTGTTTTCAGCTTAGGTTAAGCTTTTAGGGAGAAGATCAAAAACCGGATTTTGCATCAATCCTAGGATATATACATCTATAAATATGAAGGATCTTTCTTAGATCAAGTTCATTTATTTACTAATATATATAATATTTTTTTTATTTATTTTATTTACAATGTTTATTTATTTACATTTCCTTAGCATCCTTAGGCTTTCTAGTTTACCCTTGTAGCGAGCCTTTAACCGATGACTCCCAAACCAGACGGTCTTAGGGCACCAGATGAGAAAACATCCCTCGGGTTTAAGGTCTCGAGTAAAAAAGGCCACGAAGGAATTTAAGGACTTAACCACCTTTAGGCGTGATTGGCAATGCTTCTTGAGGCACGGCTAACCAGCTTAGTCAGTGGCTAAGTATTTATTATTTATTTATGTACATCTCTTTTTTTTCCTTTATATATATATATATTTTTTTATTATATATATATGTAAATAAAATCACAAAGTCTTCGATCAATCCTTCAATATGTTTAATGTTTATATCTAAAGAAAGAATTAAAATCTAGTAATTTTTCTAATCCTTTATTACTTAACCTAAAAATCTAACAAAACTCCTCTTTTCAACTTATAATTAAAAATCTTAATTTAGAGCTTCCTTAATCCCTAAATTTCAAGTTTGATTCTTTAAACATGGATCAAAGAATTTCTTCTTCCTTTTTTTTATATTTTATTATTATTATTTTTTTATCTTTTTAAAAGAAAAAGTAAAATCTAAAAAGAAAGTAGAAAATCTCTAAAGAAAGGTAAAATCTAAAAGAAAATAAAAACCTAAAAAGAAAGTGAAAAATCCTAAAAAATAAAAGGCCTAAAAAGAAAATGAAAAATCCTATGTTAGCATCTACCCCCCCCCATACCTATCTCATGCATTGTCCTCAATGTATGAAAGATGAAATGATGCATGAAATAGGTAAAGGAAAAAGCTACTCCCTCTGTCGCTTTGGACCCGCAGTGGTGCGAGGTCCAAGCGACTGTGATCTCCTCAACGCTGCCTCCATACTGTCCAAACGAGAGGAATTCTCCTCGACCCTCTTCCTCAGACGAACTTGCCCTCTAAAGATCTTCTTCATGCCCTTCCAGACGGCGGACATGAAGGCTCGTGAATCTGTGGGGGGATCCTGCCTCCAAAATTGGGGCTCATCTACCTCCTCTAAGCTCTCCTCCGAAGAGGACTCCACAGGAATATCCTCAGGCTGGGCACTAGGTGTCCAGAGGGCGTGTAAGCAACCAGTGTATGAGCTAGTGGGTCTCTCTGCGACAACATACACTCGGGGAAAGGAGTCAAATACATCGTCTGGTATGAAGTTTCTACACAGACGTGTAATTAAGACTGGATGGGAATACTTTGCACCCCGAGTGCGGGAGGAATTATCAAGTATGGCATGGAAGATGGCCCTATTCAAACAAACCGTGTGTCTATGAGTCATTAAATCATGGATGATTTGTAACACGGGTCTGTTGAAAGTCGTGGTATGATCAAGTCCAAAAATATTGCGTTGGAGCCAACGTCCAATGCAATGTACATTTCTAAACGTGGATTGGGCTTTGAGCCCACGGTCCTGCTCTGTGCAGCGGACCCCCATGATGGGCATGTCATCAACCAGTGGCAAAGGGTCAGTATGATGGGGATGAATGGGGACATCGGTGATTTCAGCAATGAGTGGAATGGTGACAAAGATGTCACCTAATGGCATATGAACTGTGAATTGTTGTGTGTTATGATTAACAGATGCATGATCCAATGTGTTGTAAAATGTGGTGACCAATTCAGGGCAATAGTATGCATCATTGTCATTGTTATCATAAACTAAGGAATACCAATTCCACGCACGTATTAGATCTACAAATATATGCCCATATCCCCCTTGATCATTCAAAAGTTTAGAGAAATCCCTCTCCACAAACAAACTAGGAGCCATAAATAACAGTAAAAATTAGAGCAAAGGAACCAAGGGACAAGAGATCAAACCACCCCCGGATTTCGTGGGGGGAAATCGAAAGACAGGTGTGCAGAAGGCACCAGAGACAGCTTCGGGAAGAATGGGTCTGTTTCTGTCTCCAGGGAAAGAAGTCAGTCGGCCTGAACTCTTCCGGCGCTCCTGAGGTGTCAGAACGGCGGCGGAGCTGCGGCAGAGCGCGGCGGATTAGAGAAAATTGGGGAGCAGAATTTTGGTGGAGGTCGGCTGTTGAAAGAGTATTTCAGATCTGAGGGGACGTTTTCGTTTGAGGGAGGAAGAGAGGTGAAAAAGAGTATTTATAGGAGGGGAAAAAATGGTTTCCAAATTTAACCCTAGGTCAAAGAGTGTATTTACAAACCTAGGTCAAAGAAGTGGAAAAGGGAGTTGACTTTAAGGAAAAAAATGAAAAACTCCTAGGAAAAATTGGGAAAAACTCCCTAATTTTTTTTATTTTTTTATTATTTTTTTATATTTTCTAAAAGAAAAAGTAAAAATCTTTTTTTTATTTAAAAAATGGTCCCAAAATGATATGCAGGGAAATTCGGGGAACTGTACAGATGGAATTTGTCACAAATAAACTGGGTCACAAAGACCCAATTCATGAACTTCGTGTGACACAGAATCGGTGGTAAAGAACGGCTTTAAACGTTGACCGTTCACAGTGAATTTGTTGCCATTATTTGGGTCAAGAATCTCAATCGCACCATGGGAGAAGATATTTTGAACAATGAATGGCCCTGACCACCTGGTTCTCAATTTACCAGGAAAGAGGTGGAGTCGTGAATTGTATAACAGAACCTTTTGTCCTGAGACAAAAATTTTGCGGTGAATGGATTTATCGTGAAAAAGTTTGGCTCTGTGTTTGGTGATCCGAGCATTGTCATATACCTCGTTTCTTAACTCTTCAAGCTCGGATATCTGCAACTTCCTTAAAGCACCGGCTTTATCCAAATCTAAATTCAGCTGCTTTAAAGCCCACATAGCTCGGTGTTCTAATTCAACTGGCAAGTGACAAGGTTTTCCAAATATAACTCGATATGGAGACATACCGAGGATAGTCTTGTAAGCGGTCCTGTATGCCCATAAGGCATCAGTGAGTTTGATGGACCAATCCTTACGGTTCTGTCCTACGGTTTTCTCCAAAATGAGTTTTATTTGTCTATTCGTTACTTCAACTTGCCCGTTGGTTTGAGGATGGTAAGCCGTGGATAATTTGTGAGTAATAGAGTATTTACGCATCAAGGCTTCAAAAGCCCTATTGCAAAAATGACTCCCATTGTCGCTTATTATCGCACGGGGGGCTCCGAAGCGAGAGATGATGTTTTCTCTTAAAAACTTAATGACAACATGGTTGTCATTTGTCCATGTTGGAATCGCTTCAGCCCATTTGGAAACATAATCTACGGCTACCAAAATGTATTGGTTACCGTAGGACAGAGGAAAGGGTCCCATAAAATCGATGCCCTAGAGATCGAAAATTTCGACTTCCAAGATGGGTGTGAGGGGCATCATGTCTCTTTGTGTGATACGACCTGTCATTTGACACTTATCACAAAGCTTGCAGAAATTATATGCATCCTTAAATAGAGTGGGCCAGTAGAATCCACTCTGAAGCACTTTCTCAGCAGTTTTCCGTGGACCAAGATGTCCACCGCAAGCTAACTTGTGACAAAATGTCAAAACACTCTGATGTTCATTCTCAGGAAGGCACCTACGTATGATTTGGTCAGGACAGTATCTGAATAAATACGGTTCATCCCAAAAGAAGAACCGCATTTGGTGCATGAAACGGTGTTTTTCCTGGCCTGACCAATGAGAAGGTATTTGCCTGGTAGCAAGGTAGTTCACTATATCAGCATACCAGGGCTCTCCACATATCTCAAAAATGTGTTCGTCAGGAAAATCCTCATTAATCGATATTTTCTCCTTAGGTGCATTCGGGATTCTCGACAAATGATCTACTACCACGTTCTCAACGCCCTTTTTATCTTTAATCTCCAAATCAAACTCTTGCAAAAGAAGTATCCATCGAATCAATCTTGCCTTAGCATCCTTCTTTTGCATCAAGTATTTTAGGGCGGAGTGATCAGTAAAAATAATCGTCCTGGACCCTAGCAAATATTGACGAAATTTCTCCAACGCAAAGACAACCGCTAAAAATTCCTTTTCAGTAGTTGTGTAATTGAGTTGGGCATCATTCAGCGTTCTGCTAGCATAATAGATTACGTGTTGCCTATTATCAATACGCTGCCCTAAAACAGCGCCTATAGCAAAGTCAGAGGCATCACACATAATCTCAAAAGGCTTGGTCCAATCTGGTGCAGAGATGATCGGTGCTGAGACAAGTCTACTTTGAAGCTCTTTTCACGATTTTTGACATTCCTCATCAAATATAAAGGGTACATCCTTTCCTAAGAGTTTTGTCAAGGGTCTTGCAATGTTGCTAAACCCTTGAATGAATCGTCTATAGAAGCCGGCGTGCCCTAAGAATGATCTAATGTCCTTTAAACATGTTGGTTCAGTGAGCTTCGTTATGACTTCCACTTTAGACTTGTCTACCTCGATTCCTATACTTGATACCTTGTGCCCAAGTACGATTCCTTGCTTGACCATAAAGTGACACTTTTCCCAGTTAAGTGTCAAATTTTTCTCCATACAGCGTTATAACACCAGCTTTAAATGGTACAAGCATTGCTCAAAGGAATCCCCATAAATCGAGAAATCATCCATAAAAATTTCCAGAAATTTCTCCACCATGTCCGAAAAGAGGCTCAACATACAACGTTGAAATGTTGCAGGAGCATTGCAAAGGCCGAAGGGCATCCTTCGGTATGCAAACGTTCCAAAAGGACAGGTAAAGGTAGTCTTATCTTGGTCCTCGGGAGCAATTGGGATTTGATTGTATCCTGAATATCCATCCAGGAAATAGTAATACTCGTGTCCTGCCAATCTCTCCAGCATTTGATCAATGAAAGGAAGTGGAAAGTGATCTTTTCGTGTGGCAGTGTTCAGTTTCCTGTAATCAATACAAACTCGAATCTTCGTTGGAAGACGTGTTTGTATCAATTCTTTATTCTCATTTTCCAACACAGTAAATCCAGCTTTCTTAGGCACAGCGTGAACTGGACTAACTCACTGACTATCAGATATGGGATAGATAATCCCATTGTCTAATAGTTTCAAAATCTCAGATCTAACAGCTTCTTGCATAATTGGGTTAAGTCTACGCTGTGGGTCTCGTTTAGGCTTGGCATCTTCCGTCAAATGAATCCTATGTTGGATAATGGAAGGACTAATCCCCTTGATATCAGCCATTGTCCAACCAATGGCCTCTCTATTTTCCCTTAACACAGTCAGAAGGTCCTCTTCTTGTTGTTTAGTGAGATTAGATGCAATTATTACAGGAAAGGATTCCTTCTCATCCAAATACTTGTACTTGAGAAGGTCGGGAAGAACCTTAAGCTCAGAGGAAGGGACCGGATCTATCACTGGTTATTCATGGTGTAAGGGAAGAATAGGGGTGGAATTAGTAGTCCTTTCAACATTTGATCCAACAATCTGATCAAGGTTGAAGTCATCCGACTCCAACTCAAACTCCTCTTCAGACTCATACTCAACCTCCTCCACATGTTCGCTGGTTAACCCCTCTATCAAGTTCACTTCGAAAGAATCATTGTCCACATCCCTTGGCTGCTTCCCCAGATGGAAAACATTCACCTCTTTCGTCATATCTCCGAACGTTAGACGCATCGATCCATTTCGACAGTTGATGATTGCATTCGCTGTGGCTAAGAAAGGACGTCCGAGAATGACGGGTGTTTGCGCTCTGTGATTTTGTATGGGTTGTGTTTCTAAAACAACAAAATCCACGGGGTAAATGAATTCCCCGACCCGTATCAAAACATCTGTAATCTCCCCCTTGGGAATCTTTACAGAGCGGTCAGCCAACTGTATAGTCATCTGGGTAGGACGAAGGTTGCCTAACCCTAACTGCTGATAGACGGAAAAGGGGAGAAGATTGATGCTCGCGCCCAAGTCTAGCAAAGCCCTATTTATGGTGGTCTGCCCTATGATGCAAGAAATGGTAGGGCTCCCTGGATCTTTGTATTTCACAGGGATCGGACCATTGAGCAGTTCACTTATGTTGGAAGCCAAGAAGACTTTTTTAGGGACATTTGCTTTTCTCTTTTTGGTACACATTTCTTTCTGAAACTTGGCGTAGGATGGGACTTGTTGAATGGCATTTAAGAGAGGGACATTGATTTGTACTTGGTTGAATATCTCTCTTATCTTCTCCATGTGAGCATTCATCTTATGATTTGTAAGCCTATTTGGGAATGGGACAACAGGCTTATATGTTTGCTCATCAACTTTCTCTTTTCCTTTAGACTGGGAAGTGGATGGTTGTGTGCTTGACGAAGGATTATCTTGCATGGGTTGAATTGGAACAGAAGGTGGTGACACAGATTTGGGAGACTGATTTGAAACCTTATTATCTACATGTTTCCCAGATCTAAGGATTTGAATGGCTTGGCATTGGCTGGGTCCCAAGTCTTCAACTTCATGCAGAGAAAAATGGGCTTTGGGATTGGGCACAGGTTGGCTAGGGAGCATTCCTTTTTGTCTTTCAGTCAGAGAGTTAGCCAACTGCCCTATCTGGATTTGCAATTTGTTCATGTCCTGATGCTGATTGTTCATCATTGAAGCTTGGGTCTTAGATAAGGTCTCTATCATTTTCTCCAAATTAGAAATTCTCTTGTCTGAAGGGTTTGGTGGTGGATGATGCTGATACTGGGGCTGAAAATTTGCTTGGTAAGGCACAGGATTTTGATATGACTGGAATCTGGGTGGACTCTGATATGAATGGACATTTGGTGGGTTTTGGTGGTAAGTCAGTGGATGAGACTGAGCAGGGTATTGTTGTGGAAATGGCTGTCTCGGCTGCTCAGGACCAGACTGACTCCAAGAAAAATTAGGATGGTTTCGCCATCCAGGATTATAGGTTTTGGAGTAAGGATTGTAAGTGGGTCTGGTGTACGCGGCATTCGTACTTCCTGAAACATTTGAGCTTGATAAACTGGACACTCCTCAAACAGATGATTCAGATCATGGCAGTAGGTACAACCCGGATTAACCACAGGTGATGGGTTGACCTGATTAACAGCAGAATTTTCCCTGGACTCTAGCAATTCAATCCTCTTCATCAATTGTGTAATTTTAGCTTCTGCAGCTATTGAGGATTCTATGGAGTGTAAACCGGTTCTGGAATTTGTGGGTGTAGGTTTCTCAGTATATGACTCCCACTGGACTGTCTTTTCAGCTAAAGCCTCAAAAAGATCCCAACCCTGATCTTCATCCTTCTTTAAGAATTCTCCTTGACACATGGTTTCAAGGAGCATCTTAGTCTGATAATCGAGCCCATCATAGATAATCTAGCACTGGCGCCATTTTTCTATACCGTGATGGGGACACAGGGCTACTAGGTCTTTGAAGCGCTCAAAGTACTTCCAAAACGGTTCATTTGCTTCTTGTTTGAATTGCATTATATTCTTCCTCATAAGGGCTGTCTTATGGATAGGATAAAACTTTTTAAGAAAGACCTTAACAAAATCATCCCAAGAAGAAATTGAGCTAACTGGGAGATTATAAAGCCACTTCTTAGCAATATCCTTAAGTGCGAAAGGTATAAACCTAAGTCTGACAGCATCTTCGTTCAACTGGAAAATTCTCATCATAAGGCATACTTCTTCAAACTCTCGAATGAAGAAGTATGCATCCTCAGATTCAAGGCCATGGAATCGTGGAAGAGTATTTATGAACTGGGGCTTTAACTCAAAATTACTTCCATTTGTGTTTGGGAGGAGAATGCAAGATGGAAGTGATGTGCGAATAGGATAGAACTTGTCTTGCAACGAAACGTTGGTGGTCATGATTGGAATTGTGTCAAGTGGAGGTGTATGTGCTAGTGTAGAAACTCTCACAAGCCTAGCAGAATTCGGATCTCGATACCACTCTTGCATACAATTACACAATCAACGTGCACTAATCACACAGAAACGAAAAATAACAAACAAGAAAAAAGAAAAATCAATCCAAGCTTTCTAGGTTTCCTGAACCTAGACGACTCCTAACTTTAGATCGTCCACAGGAGGTTTAGTGTAGACTCTGACTATAAGCAAATCAGCCAGGGAAGGTCAAGGTTGGTGGGAGGTTTTCCGTCAGAGATGTTCCTTAATTAAGTAACCAGCAACCTTCGGGCTTTCGGCCCTCAACCCCTTTCCTAGACACTGATTTTACAAAAGTCACTTTCCAACACTTTTTCCCCTTAGGATAATCTCCTAAATGAGTCCGGATGTCCCTAGGGCCAGCGTCTAGCAATTTTTATTTAGAAGCTTAGGATTGTGAGTGCTTGGGAAAATGATTTGTGGGCTAAAAATGATTTGTGGGCTAAGGAAAGGGTGATAAAATCCCCACCTTATCTTTTTTATGGGTGATGCCCTTAAAGTTGATTCGTGCAAGTGTACGATGTAAACAAACAAGGTTCACTCAAAGCTTAATTAAATCAAACAAAGAATGAGTCCTAGTCTATATGCTATGCTTACGTACCTTGCCTCCAGCACTCTTCAACAGTAAAAGTAAAGGAATTGAAAGACACGTGCCTAGAATGCAAATGTCTAAACAATTTTTTAACTTTTCAACCAATTTTTTACAGTTGATTATTAGCAGGTAATAGGTGAAGCATACAAGATTTTAAGTATTGCAGCAGCAGTATTTTGCAGAGCAAGCAACCCTGCAGAAAAGTGGTCAGTAGTCAACTCCTCCTTGCCGCAGAACCGCGGCTTTTGCCGTGAGAACGCGGCAAGTCAGAGGGATCCTGGTCTCTGCTTTCGAGAGCAGAGGCCCAGGTCCGCTTATATGTTTCTGCAATGCAAAATTTCCTGTTTCTTCAACCTGTAACCTGCAACAGAGAAGAAGATTCGTTTAGTTCTTCACTTTAAAGAAAATCCGTTGCTCTCCCCGGCAACGGTGCCAAAAATTGATTAGGAAAAGATAGTGTGAAGTTATTACACAAGTATTCAATGAAAGAAGAAAGGTTTAGAGTTAACCTCGGTGCTTTGTCACTTCACAATGTATTTGAGATGGTTAATATATCCTTTCCAATCTCCGCTATAGCAATGGCTATACCGAGTCGATCCTAGAGGAGAGCTCACGTTGGAAGTTTTAGGTTCGGAGTGAAGAAATGAAAACGAAGATTCTTCTTTGTTATTTACACAAATGCAAGAGAAATGGAAAAGAAAATAGAAGAAGTGGTTGATTTGTGCATGATGGAAAAGAAATCAAAAGAACTTTAGTAAAGTGTATTGCTAAGAGAAAAGAAGCTTAGTAAAGAAGATGTTGGAAAACTTTAGATGAGAAAGTACATGGCTAGCTAACTTTACTTCGCTAACTTACTAAACTCAATGGTGATGCTTGATTGCCTCATGTTGATTCATTGGCAATAGGTATGACTTGCTTGTTTGTTCAAAATACTTTACCGTTTTGAAGATGAGTGTTCCTTTAGTTCTTAGCTTGAAGCCTCATATTGATTCATTGGTTCTCTAGATAGATTATCAATGATGAACTTTAGGATTGGTACTCAAGGAATGCTAAGTTAGAAGAATCAACCTTCATTTGAACATTCAAGACATAACAACAAATTAGCTTGAAGTAAAGAAGTTGTTCTTACTATACAAGTAGCACATGTTTGGTGATCCATCTCCATGTTCCATCAAGGCTCTTGTTCTAGACAAGGCTCTAAATGAGGCACACATGAGTCATATGGAGTTTGTACAAGCATTGACCAAGGGAAAGAAACTCTACTTCCTTGGTAAGTAAAAGAAACTCTCACAATGCAAGTATAAAGATAAGCAATCATCCAATGAGATAGAAGTTAGCTAGGTAAGTTTGTTAGCTAGCCATGCAATAGAAATTTAGCTCTCCATTACACAAGTAACAAAGCTACAATTCATGATGTAAAGCAAAGAGAAGTAAAGCAATGAAAATACAAGAAAAGTAAAACAAGAAAGTAATGCAATGTAAAACGTACTAGAGCTTGCAAAGAGAAGACGAAGCTTTGATTAAACCTTGTTACAAGTGATGTCACCTTCTTGATTACAAGCTTTCAACAGCACTCACTCTCTCTCTTTGACAAAATCTCTAGGAGGAAGAAGATGGAGACTAAAACCTAGGTGAAGACTAAAACAAAATACAAGAGTTTCCCTAGTTCTCTCCTCTCTCTTCTCTGTTCTTTTCGTGCAGACCCTGGTCATGTATTTATAACCTTCAGAGAGAAGCATCTAGAGCCCAGATCGTTGGAGAAAACTCCGGGGCTCAACGGCCCAGATCTTGCCGCGCGCGCGGCAAGGCGCGGCCGTTTGAAAGCTGTTGGCTAACAACTTTCTGTTATGAAGTTGTTACAAGTTTGTTAGCCACGTGGCCTTCTAGAACATTGAGTTGGCGCGTGGATCTCCCTTGATTCTGAATTCAAACTTGGGCTCTTTTGGGCTTTGAATTAAATCTCTTTAATTATTGCTAATTAAAGAGATTTTGGGCCTTTTTCTCTTTTAAGATGTGGACCTGCAAAAATAGAGAGAAAAGGATTAAAAAGCATATTTTTATTTGTAATATGCATGGTATGGAAGCGGTAAAATATGCAAATATGTATGATAATCAACAGACCCCAACGGTTAGTTTTTCTTAGCCTATAAATTTGGGGTTTGGTCATTGTTTTGAAACAAGATTTTAGGAGAGCTTTGGGCCAGTTTTTCTTATCTGTTTAAAAGAGTTTTCTCCATATATTTGAGAGCAAATATTTCCTATCTAAAGGGAAGATTTTATTAAGAGTGTTAAAAGTGATTCTTTGAGTTTTCCTCCACCATTTCCATCCTAGTTTTTCTCACACAAACACTTGAGCTATCCATTACTATTTATCTTATAGGAGTGTTGTAGTTAGATTGTTTTTAGGTGATCAAAGTGTTGTGATCACCAAAGACTTCATTTGTTTCCTTGAGGAGGCGGACGTGTGTGTTCGCAATTGTTTCGGGTCCTAGTGTGGACTTGGTTGTTTCGGGTTCGGTTGTGAACTCTTAGTTTGAGATGCGGCCTCGGCGAGCTTGTGGGGCTTGCGTGTGTACGGGCTAGAGAGTCCGAGAGCTTGTAGGTGTTGCGGCACCGGGTGATCCATTGGGATCGATTATACTGGAAATCCTTCGTGTGTCGAAGGCGGGGATGTAGAGCAAGTGTGCTCGAATCTCGAAACAAATCCCTTGTGTTTGCGATTGCTCACTCTCTCTCTCTTTGTCTCTTGTTTATATCTTACATTCCTTTATTGTGTTTATCTTTACATGCATGATATACTTGTGTGCTTAATTGTTATACTTGCTTGGGTTTGTTAGTGATTGAGAATTTAAGAATTTGTGAATAAAAAGAATGAAGTGTAGATTTCTTAGTCTCAATGCGAATCCGCTGTAGCAAGGGCTCAAGCGGGTCGTGATCCTCAGGGAAGGATGCGATGCAAGCTTTTCGACTCGATTCCTCTGTATCTTCAAAAATAGGAGAAAAGAGATTAGATTTGAGAATATATGATATGAAAGACGTGGTTTTGCTGATTTTCTACCACAACCCTATTGCAAGTTAAGGAGATTGATCTTCATCTTGAGATGTTTGTAATTCACCCTAGGTTATTAAGAATAATTCAAGTAAGAAAAACCAATACCAGATTCTAACTAAGTTACATTATTTAAAAGCCAAACTATGATTCATCCTAACATCTAGGTACAGCTTAATAGAAGATGAATCTTAAATTTATGCTGTCCTAGTTCTTAAGTTTGAAGTCATGAAAAGTCTTTTTAATATGCAACCTAGATTAAGAATCTTAGTTGTCTTGTTTAATCTTCAAGAAAAGTTGTTATTAAACCTAGGGTTTCTAGAGATGGTCATCAATCTGATCAAGGCTTAACTGCTCTAGGGTTGCTTTAAGAATTTCAGCAAACCACTAGAGAGAATTAGTTCATCATCATTTTTTTTTATCTTTTCAATTTATATTTATTTTTTTTATTGTTTAATAAGAGAGATTAGAGAAAGAAAGAAAGAAAACAAATCAGAAGATCGATGATTAGAAACCAAACCAGAGAGATCACAGAAAAAAAATAAAACTAAATACAGAAAATTAAATGGGAAAAATGTAACCTTTATTGCAGAATAATCCTCCAATTACAAAGCTCCTTCTTCTCCACAACGTGCATGAAGAGAAAATTACAATCTTGCAGAAATTTAAAGAACAATGGCTAAAAGAAAACCCTAATCGTCTCTGGATGGATTCTTTGCTGCACCTGCAGGGATATTTATAGGTGCAGAATGTGATAGAGTCCCGGATAAACTTTGCTACGAAATCTGGTAGGCAGACTCATCAGAAATGCCGTGGAATTGCGGCATTTGCCGTGGAATTGCGGCATTTTGGTGGCAGATTGCCACGCGCTTTGGCGCGTGGCTTCTCCTGGTCCGTCCATCTGGTCGCCTGCTTCTGGAAGCTGCATCCTGGCTCTTTATTCTGGATTTTTTGAGATAACTTAGTAATCAAGTTACCTTGATCTCAAATAAACCAAATCTTCTATCCACGAATTTCCTTCTTATCTTGGGCTTTTATCCTCATCCTGCAAGTGTTTAGGGTTGGATAGAAGTCTATCCTTCCCTTATCTTTGATATTTGCATCTTTTAGCCCTTGTATTTGCATTTTGACTTCTTGTAATTGCGCTTTTGCACCTGGGCTTCAAACATGGGCTTAGATCTGGGCTTTTGGGCTCTTTTAAGCTTTAAAATAATAATTCGAGGCCTGCACACATTAAATAACAAAATATTAATAAATGTGCATTATAATATGAATAAATGTGCAAATGTGATGGTAAATATGATGACAATTATGCATTTTTTTACTACTAATCACACCCCCACACTTATCTTTTTGCTCGTCCTCGAGTAAAAATCAAAAAGAAAAAGAAAATCTAATCTAACTAACTCACTTTCGTAGGAATCACGGTTGCACTTAGCGTGTGCAACAAGCCGTTAAACCCCTAGGTTACCCTAGAGGACGAGTGTTGTCTCGTGAGGGTTTTCAGCGGATTACACCCACAAAATCCATAAAAAGGAAAATATTTGACTTATATTTGAAGAGACTAAGTAGTCTATAATTTTTAGGATCCTCATTTTTATTCATTCTTCAAACCTAGTCTTTATAAAGTTAATTGTTATTCATTTTAGGTAAGGATTAAAATTGAATTTCTAATATAGTCTTTTTCGTTACCAAAAATCATATGCATCCTTATGAATTTTTACTAGCAATTCCTTAACTTGGACTCTCATGCCTCTTTATTATTTTTATAATATCATCTAATTTTCTTTCGTGTAAGTATCAAGGCTTCTTGAGGCCCTCATACCTAACTAATTGACTATTAGATGTGTTAATATAATTTTTTTTTGGCATGTATAACTCATCTAATTTTCTTTCGTATAAGTATCAAGGCTTCTTGAGTCCCTCATACCTAACTAATTGACTAATAGATGTGTTAATACATGTATAATATTTCTCAGTTTTCTTAGGCTTTCTAATCCACCCATGTAGCGAACTTAAAGTCGGTGGCTCCCAAACCGGTCGGCTTTAGGGCACCAGGTGAGAAAACACCCCGCGGACTCAAAATCGAATGAACTAGGCCACAAAACTAAGGACTTTATTTTATTTAGAACTCACCTTTAGGCGTGAATACTTATGCTTCTTGAGGCACATGTATCCAGCTTAATTGGTGATATTTTTTTTTATGAGGCACAAGGTCTTTGTCTTAGAATCCTAGATATGTACTTGGAATGCACATTTCATTAAGGTAAAAATTAAGACTAACTAATTATTCAATTTCTCCTCCTATACCTAAAATTTAAACAATTTATTTATTTTGACCAAGTTTTTAGAAATCCTAATCATGATTTTCCTAATCCTTAAAACTAACTTATGTTTCTTTCAAAAAATAAGTCAAAATACTATCCTTTTAGAAAAAAAAAAATTTTTTAATTTTTTAATTTTTTTTTAGAAATGTTAGAACAAATAAAGAGAAAAATATTTTATTTTATTTTATTAATTAATCTTTTCTATGTTAGTAAACCCTCCCCCACACTTACCTCATGCATTGTCCTTAATGTATGAAATGCATGAATGCATGAAGAAAAATGTAAAGAGAGGCAAAAAATAATAGTATACCATAATATGTACAACACATGTATCATTCTCACCTAGAGCTGCTTAGGATTCATCCCTCTAGCTCGTTTCCCATCATTCCAATGGGTTCTCTTTATAAGGCACAATGGGGAGACCAACATTTTTGTTTTAACTTTCTCTCCCCCCAGTTTCATCTTCTTTAGGCTCTTCCTCATCATAAGTCCACCTCCATTATTCAAAAATTCATCACACCTTTCAGTTGGAACTTCCTTGCCGAGAAATTCTAGCTCAGTTCCGTACATCTCCTCAAAACTTAAATCAACACTTTTCCCTGAAAGTGAATAATTAACCAACATCTCCTTAATCGGTGTATCTAAACACAGGAGTTCTTCTTCAAAGAGACTTTCGAAAGTTAAGTCAATCGGAGTTTCTTGAACTATATTCTCATGCGATATTTCAGTGCTTGGCTCTTTGAAGATACTTAGATCAAATCTTCGTTTTTTAAAGGGAACTTTAAATTATAATCCTCAACATGTGTCATCTTATCACTAAAATCGCACTTATCCTCAAATAACTTGTCAAGAAATAGAGACTCATTTTCACTTTCTTTTTCACAAATGTTCTCAATGAAGTTCACCTCAAATGTTTGGTCTTTTATCTTACGAGATTGGTTTTCCAGGTTGAAGACATTGACCTCTTTAGTCATGTTTCCAAAGGTCAACCTCATGGATCCATTCCTACAATTTATGATCGCATTTGCAGTTGCAAGGAACGGACGCCCTAGGATAACGGGAGTTTGAGACCGAAGAGTGGATACAGGTTCGGTCTCCAGAACAACAAAATCTACTGGGTAGATAAACTCCCCAACTCGGATGAGCACATCGGTAATTTCTCCTTGGGAATTTTTATGGATCGGTCAGCTAATTGGATTGTAACCTTAGTCGGACTAAGCTCGCCCAACCCAAGTTGTTGGTAGACTGAGAAGGGGAGTAAGTTGATACTTGCTCCCAAATCAAGAAGTGCATGCTTAATTGCAGTTTGACCTATTGTGCAAGAGATGGTGGGGCAACCAGGGTCCTTATACTTGACAGGGATCTGGTTGGACAATAGCTCACTAATGTTAGTGGCTAGAAAAACTTTCTTGGGCACATTAGTCTTTCTCTTCTTTGTGCACATGTCCTTAATAAACTTGGCATACTTAGGGACTTGCTGAATTGCATCAAGAAGAGGTATATTGATCTTGACTTGATTAAAAATCTCGCGTACCTTATCCATTTGTGCACATTTCTTATCTTTAAGCCTATTTGGGTAGGGTGCGATGGGCTTGTGCATATCTTCGGCTGACTTGTCTTTTTTCGTGTTGTTGGCATCAAGTTGAGATAGAGTGGGATCAGGCAAGCTGAATGCTTGTTTAGAACTTGATGGTGTTGATACTTGGTTATCAACTTGTTTTCCCGACCGCAATGTATGAATCGCATTGCACTGACTCATATGATTCTCTTCAGCCAAGTGAGCTTGACTAGAGTTCCTAGGGTTTGGGAATGGTTGACTAGTAGAGTACCCTTTTGCCTTTCTTGCTGATTCATTTGCATCTCTATCCTAGGCAAGACTTGAGCCAGCGTGTCATTGCTTTTAACGAGAGTGTCCACCTTTCTTTCCATATTGGAGAGCCTTGTTTCCATTTGTGAATATTGGAAAGAGGGTGGAGGATTTTGATAGGGCGGATTTTGGAAATTGTTGGAGAATTTGGGCCTAGTTTGATCATTGTTACTTTGGCCCCATGACAAATTGGGATGGTTTCTCCAACCGGGATAGTAGGTGGACGAATATGGATTGTTGGTGGGCGGATTGTTGGTGGGCCTTGTGAAGGCCGTACTCATATGTTCGGGCAAGCTTTGATGCGCGATAAAGACGGGATATTCCTCGAACACATGGTTCATATCTTGACAATAAGTACAGCCCACCGAAGATGTTGGGCTGACTTGGTTTACAGAGACTGGTTCTTTAGTTTCAAGAGCCTCAAGTTTTCGCATAACAGCAGCTAACTTAGCATCGGTTGCTATGTTGGCCTCAATGGAATGGATACCTCCTTTAGAAGAAGTAGGCTCATTAGTCCTAAGTTTTTCCGGAGTAGGTTCCCATTGGATGGTATTTTCAGCTAATTGCTCATACAATAACCATCCATCAGTTTCGTCCTTTTTAAAATATCCTCCTTGGCACATGGATTCTAACAATGTCTTAGTTTGATATTCTAATCCATCATATAGAACTTGGCAAAGTCGCCATTTCTCTATCCCATGGTGAGGGCATTGGGCAAGGAGGTCCTTAAAACGTTTGAAATACTTCCAAAAAGGTTCATTGGCTGTTTGCTTAAACTGTAAGATGTTCTTCCTAATCAGTGCAGTCTTGTGGACGGGATAAAATTTTTTTAAGAATGCCTTAACAAAATTATCCCACGAAGATATTGAACCGGCCTCTAGACTGTAGAGCCATTTCTTTGCTAAATCCTTCAAAGCAAAGGGGACAAACCTAAGTTTGATGTCATCTTTTCCTAACTTAGGAATATTCATCATGAGACATACTTCCTCAAATTCCCTTATGAAGAAGTATGCATCCTCGGAGTCAAGTCCATGAAATTTTGGAAGGGTGTTGATGTATTGTGGCTTAAGCTCAAATGGGTCAACACCTTCATCGTTAAGCTTGATGCAAGAAGGAAGAGAGGTCCTAATAGGATAGAACCTATCTTGGAGTGATATTGGTTGTGCCATGTGTGATTCGGGCTTTTGCTCGGGTGGTGAACTAGTTCTAGTTAGCCTGGATGTAAGTGGGTCTCTCGACCAAGCAGACATGCACAATCAGCAAACAAGTTCACCCAATCAATCAATAAAAAAGAAAAACAATCAAAAATCCTAATCTAGGGTAAGCCTTGACCTAGACGACTCCTAACTTTAGACTGTCCTTAGGAGGTCTATTGTCGACGTTAACCACAAGCTAATCGGCCAGGTAGGTGGCAAGACCGGTGGGAGGTTTTCTGTCAGAGACGTTCCTTAATTAAATAACCACCGTTCTTCGGGCTTTCGGCCCTCAATCCCCTGCCTAGACACCGATTTGACAAGAGTTAATTTCGAATAATTTTCCTCCTTCGGTCAATCTCCTATTGAGTCCGAGTTAACCTAGGGCCAACGTCTAGTCAAATTTTACTTAAGGTTAGGGTTGTGAGTGTGACGGATATGATTTGTGGGCCAAGGAAGGGTGATGAAATCCCCACCTTATCTTGCTTATGGGTTATGCCCTTAAAATATTTTTGTGTACGTGTAAAGCTGTAGAAAAGTAATCACTCAAGAAAGCAGTAAACAACCAAGAGTGTTTCCTAATCTATATGCTATGCAAACGTACCTTGTCGCCAGCACTCTTCAACAGAATTAAAAAAAAATTAAAATAGACACGTGCCCTAAATGCAAGAGTCTAAAAAAAATTTTTTATTTTCAACAAATGGGTTAATGTTATTAATTAGCAGTTGCAGAGTGATCACAGAGAAATTTAATCAAAGCAGTAAACTATTTTTGCAATTCAGAGCAACCTGCAGAAAACCAGATTAGTAGTCAACTACTATTGCCGCAGAATTGCGGCCCTGGCCGCGGATCTGCGACAAATATGTATGCCCCGGTGCTCTGCCTTCGAGGGCAGAGGCACTGGGTTGCTGTATGTCCTTGCTATTGCTCTGTTTTCCTGTTCTCTGTATCTGCAAACAGAACGAATAAAGAATGATTAGAACGAGGAAATCGTGTCGTTCCTTCCCCGGCAACGGCGCCAAAATTTGATTGAGAATTTAAGAATTTGTGAATAAAAGAATGAAGTGTAGATTTCTTAGTCTCAATGCGAATCCGCTGTAGCAAGGGCTCAAGCGGGTCGTGATCCTCAGGGAAGGATGCGATGCAAGCTTTTCGACTCGATTCCTCTGTATCTTCAAAAATAGGAGAAAAGAGATTAGATTTGAGAATATATGATATGAAAGACGTGGTTTTGCTGATTTTCTACCACAACCCTATTGCAAGTTAAGGAGATTGATCTTCATCTTGAGATGTATGTAATTCACCCTAGGTTATTAAGAATAATTCAAGTAAGAAAAACCAATACCAGATTCTAACTAAGTTACATTATTTAAAAGCCAAACTATGGTTCATCCTAACATCTAGGTACAGCTTAATAGAAGATGAATCTTAAATTTATGCTGTCCTAGTTCTTAAGTTTGAAGTCATGAAAAGTCTTTTTAATATGCAACCTAGATTAAGAATCTTAGTTGTCTTGTTTAATCTTCAAGAAAAGTTGTTATTAAACCTAGGGTTTCTAGAGATGGTCATCAATCTGATCAAGGCTTAACTGCTCTAGGGTTGCTTTAAGAATTTCAGCAAACCACTAGAGAGAATTAGTTCATCATCATTTTTTTTATCTTTTCAATTTATATTTATGTTATTTATTTTATTGTTTAATAAGAGAGATTAGAGAAAGAAAGAAAGAAAACAAATCAGAAGATCGATGATTAGAAACCAAACCAGAGAGATCACAGAAATAAAATAAAACTAAATACAGAAAATTAAATGGGAAAAGGTAACCTTTATTGCAGAATAATCCTCCAATTACAAAGCTCCTTCTTCTCCACAACGTGCATGAAGAGAAAATTACAATCTTGCAGAAATTTAAAGAACAATGGCTAAAAGAAAACCCTAATCGTCTCTGGATGGATTCTTTGCTGCGCCTGCAGGGATATTTATAGGTGCAGAATGTGATAGAGTCCCGGATAAACTTTGCTACGAAATCTGGTAGGCAGACTTATCAGAAATGCCGTGGAATTGCGGCATTTGCCGTGGAATTGCGGCATTTTGGTGGCAGATTGCCACGCGCTTTGGCGCGTGACTTCTCCTGGTCCGTCCATCTGGTCGCCTGCTTCTGGAAGCTGCATCCTGGCTCTTTATTCTGGATTTTTCAAGATAACTTAGTAATCAAGTTACCTTGATCTCAAATATCCCAAATCTTCTATCCACGAATTTCCTTCTTATCTTGGGCTTTTATCCTCATCCTGCAAGTGTTTAGGGTTGGTTAGAAGTCTATCCTTCCCTTATCTTTGATATTTACAACTTTTAGCCCTTGTATTTGCATTTTGACTTCTTGTAATTGCGCTTTTGCACCTGGGCTTCAAACATGGGCTTGGATCTGGGCTTTTGGGCTCTTTTAAGCTTTAAAATAATAATTCGAGGCCTGCACACATTAAATAACAAAATATTAATAAATGTGCATTATAATATGAATAAATGTGCAAATGTGATGGTAAATATGATGACAATTATGCATTTTTTTACTACTAATCAGTTAGCTAACCCTTGTATTCAACCAAGAGAGCCAACGCAGCACCTCAACCCTTATCAAGGGGAATCTAGAGGAGTTTGTCCAGAGCCCTTCACGGGGAATTCGGCAATACTCTTGTGTTATACGTGGTGTTTAGTTAAATAGTTTGTTTAGGTCATAATAGTTTTTACTTCCGCATTATTTGGCATTAAGTGACCATTAGATTAGCCATCACCTATTCACCCCCCTCTAGATGAACCTACAAGATCCCGTCTCTGATTACACTATGATCAGCTCCTGAATCTATCATGGCTGTAAAGGTTTCTTTGGAATCGTTAATAGTTAGGGTTATTTGTATGAACCATTTTTGAAAATTAAATCCTTTGATGGTTGAAATGAATTTAGAGTTTGAAAGTTCAGTGGTTGAAATAATGATTTCATTTAAGGAGAAGGGTGGTTTCTCTATTGCAATTTCTTTCCCTTTATTAATTTGATTTTGAATAAGGCACATTTGAGTTTCATTGGCTAGACTCTTTGTTTCTACTTCTCCTAGATCCTTCTTAATGTGTTTAATTTCTTCTTTTAATTGTTTTATTTCTGTTCGGTTTTTATGAATGTCATTTGGTTTAGTCCTTAGGCTTGTATCCATCGTATTGAGTTGTTTATATGCACAAGTAGTTTGGTCAGAATCACTAGAGCTTGATGAATTATAAAAATCGTCGTTATCGGATATTTTATTAACTTGTAATCTTTCTTTTAATTTGTTTCTTATGTCGATGTCTGATAGATCGTCTATAATTTTATTAATTTTATTTTTTCTCTTTGACCTACATCTATCCGCTTTGTGACCTGATTTGCCACATTTGTAACAAGTAATTGGTTTGGACTTATTTTGATAATAGTTATCGTTTGAAAAGTTTTTAAATACTCATGTTTTCTTGGTTCATGGTTTTTTGGGTAATTGGTTTTTTGTTATGTCTTTTCTCCATTTGATTTGTTTGTTGTACTAGTGAATTATCTGATTCGTCTGTGGTTTCAGATTCTGATTTACCATTTTGTTTAATGGTGTTAACTTTTGAAGTATTATTAATTTTTTCTAAGGCTTGATTTACTCGTCCTAATAAACTTGTTGGCTGAATTTTTTCTTTAATAGTATTAACCTTTGAAGTACTTGGAGTATTTTCATTAATTTTTTCTAGAGCTTGAGTTACTCTTGCTAGTAAATTCATTGGTTGAATCCTTTCTTCGTATTCTATAGGTAAACTATTTGGTTGAAAATGTGGTTTTGAATGACTTTGTGGGAACTTAGGATTTGAGTCCTTTTGAGTCCTTTTATTTTCTGTTGATAGATAATCGATTTGTTGAGTTATGGTATGTAACAATTGATTTGAATAATTATTTTGATGGTATACCTTTTTAATGTCGTCAATGTTGACTGGTTCATTATTATTTTTACCTCTTTTAAAGGGTGAAGCAGTGACTTCTCCTTCATATAATTTGAATCTTGATGGATTGTAATGGTGGATGAATTGAAGTTACAGTATTTCCATCTGTGAGTTGCCATTTCTTATATAAACTAGTTTGGACATTAATTTGGGATTGTTCGTATGGGTTTTGAATTCCTTGTTTTTCTAAATAATATTTTAGCCAAAATTCAAAAATGAAATCAAACTTATGTTCGTTCATGAATATGATCCATTCTTTTATTAGTTTTTCTTTGTAAGTTTATTGGAATTTTGAGAACCAATTAAAATATTTGGAATCCCTAAAGTCTCCCATTAATTCGAAACTTCTGTTAATGAATGGTTTCTGACTAGTAATAGCATTAATTTCTCCAGTAAAGTCTGCTCTCATTTGGGATGATGTTGGAGAGTAACTTTCTTGATTTACTTCTGGAAGAGGTGATTTATGGAATACTTTGATGGGTTGTTGGAAGGAATATTCAGAACATGATTTTCTACTTGGTTTTGCGTACCTATAGGAAGTTGAAGGTTTTTTCCTAAATGAATTAAATCTTATTAATATTGTTCCGTTGTTTTCTTCTATGATGTCAGAGATTTCTGTTCTTTCTATGTCTCTAGGATTTTGAGGGTTTTTTATTTTGAATTCTTCTTGAACTATATCTTCTCTACCCTTTACTACTTTTCTGTTTGATCCTGAGGACGAACTGGAACCTAGAAACATCCTTCTAACAATATTAGTCATTACTCGTGTGTGACTAACCGGGGGTTGACCTTCTCAGTAGACTGGAACACGGGAACACAATGCCTGGAACACCCTATCCACGGGCTTACCAACGGACTCACTTGCTTACCAACGCTTACCAACGCCTACTTAGAATCCAACAAGTGGTTAACCGACTGTATACTGAACTATTGGTCGACTGGAACTATGCCTGGAACACAATGCCTGGAACACCCTAAGGCTTACCAACGGACTCACTTGCTTACCAACGGACTTACAAGATTACCAAAGTCTACCAGTTACAGCATGCAATTGCTACGCACTTATGCTGACTAACATGCAAGAAACATGGCTCTGATACCAAATGGGAACCCAGGGGGCAGGACAGGAGGGCAGCTAGGGTAGAGATGATACGGTCTACAGAATATGACTAAAAATGGAGTTTATACTATGTATGAATGAACAGTAGCACAGTAATGTATGTATGAACAGTGAACAGTAGTGATGCACAGTGAATACTAACAGTAATGATGCACAGTAATTGTGAATAGTGCTGATGAACAGTATGAGTCAGTGTGAGGAAGATGAACAGTAATATGAGCGATCGCTTGTAACAGGACTAGAAGCCGAATACCCTGTGAGAGGTTCTGAACTTCAGCCTCCTGATTCCTCTTTGAAAGAGTTGGAGGTGCTTAATGCAATCCTGCTGTGAGAGCTTTTGATCGATAGGCAAATGAAATGCTAAATGGAATATGAATCAAAAGATGGAATTTTATTTCAGAAAATTGAATTACAGGAAATTGAATTACAGTAGTATTGAGAACTTACAAAGCTTGCCTTGAATACAGAAGTATGAATACAGATTTTGAAGGATGGGATGGTTTTAGAGGTGGAAGAAGAGGGAGGTGAAAGAGGGTTGAAGAGGAGTTTGGCTCTGGTGCTTCTAAGTTCTAAGTTCTAAGTTCTGCCTTTGAATGGACGAAGTGGCCTTGAATTTATAGGAGAGGGCCGAACCTTCTGGAGTGATGAGTTGGCTGGAATCTGCTTTGAGTCTTGTCTGTGAGTCCCATCTGCTTTGGTTTTGAGTCTTGTCGGCGAGAGCTTTGTGTCTTGTCTGCTTTGGAATCTGTCAGCTTTGAGTCATGTCTGCTTTGGAATCTATCAGCTTTGAATCTTGTCGAGAGCTTTGAGTCTTGTCGAGTCTGCTTTGGAATCTCGTCAGCTTTAACTTTGAGTCTTGTCGAGCTTTGCCTTTGAGTCAGATTTGGGTCTTGTCTTCTTTGGAGTCTTGTCTTCTTTGGAATCTGCTTTTGAGTCAGCTTTGGGTCTTGTCAGCTTTGGAATCTGCCTTTGGGTCTTGTCAAACTTTGAGTCTTTGTCGGCTTTGAGTCAGCTTTGAGTCTCGTCGAGCTTTTGCTTTTGAATCTTGTCAGCGAGTCAGCTTTGTGTCTCGTCTGCTTTTGCTTTGTTGACTACTTTTGAGGTGAGTTTGCATGCTTTGTCCGGAGTGAAGGAATCTATGGTGCTTTATGTCTTTGTCTTCTTTTGCTTTGTTGAATGACTGCAAGTTTGAATGCTTTGTCTGGAGTGTTGTCTGTTGAATGCTTTTTTCTGGTGAAGGAATTTTCTACATGTCATATGGATCTTGTCCACCTATAGGATCTGATGAAGAGGATGTTGTTGAGCTTACTCGTGACCTGTTGAGTTGTTTTTGCATTTTTCTGAATTTTTAGAATTTTAGGAATTGTTGGAATTCATCTTCAGAGTCTGAGTCTTATTGAATTGTTGTTGGAGCCTTATGAGTGGGCTTTGGAGTAACTGGAGAGTCTATCTTTTTAGGAACCTGTTGAATTTGATATTGAAGCCTTTTGCCGGTGGTGATGAACTCGGTAACTGTTGTGTCAGAACATATTGTTTGGTTGAATTTGTCCACCACTTGATTTTGAATTCTCTGAAGAGGCTCATTGGAAATTTGTCAGTGGCACTGTAATGTTGAGCAATTTGGTAGCTCCAGCATAGGATCCATGGAACTTTGAATTCTCTGTAGAATTGTACTGTCTTCTCGTAGTGCAGTCCTTTAGCTTTGAGAAGGTAGATGTTGAATCCTTTGAGTACTGTAGATGGTAGGATATCTGTTGTGGGTCCATATGAATGCCACCATTCATAGAACCAAATTGGGAATTTTTCTTGGCAGTTTGAATGAAAGGTGAAGAACCATGAGTGGTCGAATGGCCTGTAAAGGAAGGCACGATACCATACCATCCTATAGTCATGATAGGAATAACCTTTTGGAATATAGTTGACTGTGAAGTCTTTTGTAGTGGCAAGGCTTGCCCATTCTGATGGCTTGATGATTCTTTTGATAACACATTTTGAGTAAGAGATTTGGTCAGGATTGTGCTTGTCCATGGTGTGGTACAGCTCAATAGAGCCGGAGTCTACAAGGATAAGTTCATAGTATCTTTGATTTTTGAGTGAATCATCTGGAATCCATTGGCAACCTAATGGTAGGATTTTGTTGATGAATGAAGTAAGGGTTCTGTAATCAGGGACTTCATTGAAGGTAGTGAGTAGCAAATGGTCTCGATTTTTCTTTGCAAAATAGGGAGATGAATCGGATGTTGACCGAGGCCTTGAAGTATTTTGAATTTTTGAAGAAGGTGTTGAAGAAGTCATAGTATAAGGAAGAGGGGAAATTTCCTAGAACTTGGAATCTATTAGGACTTTGAATAGGAGATGTAGAGAGGGATGAGATTTTTATCTCGTAATCTTTTGAATTGACTGTCTTCTGAATCGGAGACTTTCCTTTGTCTTCGTTCATTTTGAATCTGTTTGTTGGAGAATTGGGTAAGGAATTGTCAAGACTGAGAATAGAAATAATGGCTTGCCATTTATGAAAGATATGCTTAGATGCATTGGTTTCCACTATTATGAATGTATGAGGAGTGCAAAGGTTTGAATGAACCCTTTTCATGCAAGGACCTGAATGAATTGTTTGAGGAATGCAAAGACTTGAATGACTTTGTGGGAACTTAGGATGAGTCCTTTTAATTTCTGTTGATAGATAATCGATTTGTTGAGTTATGGTATGTAACAATTGATTTGAATAATTATTTTGATGGTATACCTTTTTACGGTTTACAGAATATGACTAAAAATGGAGTTTATACTATGTACTGGTGGGATAATTCATTAACCCTAGGAGAAAAACAAACCATTTTAAATCATGAAATAGAAGTAGAAGATGACCAAGGGATAATTACTAAGAAAAATGACTCCGCCAATTTTCTGAAATAAAATTCCATCTTTTAATTCCATCTTTGAACTCCATCTTTAAGCATTTCATTTATTCATCGATCAAGAGCTCTCACAGCAGGACTGCATTACGCACCTCCAACTCTTTTCAAGAGGAATCAGGAGGCTGAAGTTCAGAACCTCTCACAGGGTATTCGGCTTCTAGTCCTGTTACGAGCGATCGTTCATACTACTGTTCATCTTCTTCATACTGACTGATACTGTTCATCAGCACTGTTTTACTATTACACTGTTCCCAATTACTGTGCATCACTACTACTGCTCATCACTACTACTGTTCATACATACATTACTATGCTACTGTGCCACTGCTCATATATACATACATACCTCCATTTTAGTTAGATTCTATAGACCGTATCATCTCTACCCGCTGCTGCCCTCCTGTCTTGCCCCTGGGTTCCCAGTTGGTATCAGAGCCTTTCTGATAGCCAATGGGTCAGTCCTGTCTACGCGGTTCCGAAGAAATCCGGTTTCACCGTAGTGGAAAACGAGAACAAAGAGTTGGTTCAAACTCGACTTCCCACGAAGATTCGAGTTTGCATCAACTATAGGAAACTGAATGCTGCAACTCGTAAGGACCATTTCCTACTTCCCTTCATTGATCAAATGCTTGAACGTTTGGCGGGTCACGAGTATTACTGTTTCTTGGACGGTTACTCGGGCTATAACCAGATCCCTATTACTCCCAAGGACCAAGAAAAGACTACGTTTACATGTCCATTTGGGACGTTTGCTTATCGTCGAATGCCCTTCGGCTTATGCAATGCCCCAGCAACGTTTCAACATTGCATGTTGAGTCTTTTCTCTAATATGGTAGAATGATTCTTAGAGATCTTTATGGATGATTTCTCCATCTACAGAGATTCATTCACTCAATGTCTCCACCATCTAGAACTCGTCCTCCAATATTGTGCTGAGAAAAATCTGACACTGAACTGAGAGAAATGCCACTTCATGGTAAAACATGAAATTGTCTTGGGTCATGAAATCTCCAAGAAAGGAATTGAAGTGGATAGAGCCAAAATCGAGGTTATTGCTAAGCTTCACATGCCCAAATGCGTTAAGGACATTAGATCCTTCCTAGGACACGCTGGTTTCTACCGAAGATTTATCAAGAATTTTAGCAAAATTGCTAGGCCCTTGACTAATCTGTTAGCTAAGGATGTGTCCTTCACTTTCGATACTGAATGCATAGATTCTTGGGAGAAGCTTAAGAGAGAGCTTATTTCTGCACCAATCATATCTGCACCGGATTGGTCTAAGCCGTTTAAGATCATGTGCAATGCTTCCGATTTTGCCATAGGCGCTGTCCTAGGATAAAGCATTGATAACAAGCAGCATGTGATCTACTACTCTAGTAGGACTCTCAACGATGCTCAACTGAACTACACTACGACTGAGAAGGAATTCTTGGCAGTAGTGTTTACCTTAGAGAAGTTTCGTCCCTACCTACTAGGGTCCAAAACCATCATTTTCACCGATCATTCTGCGCTTAGGTACCTCATGATGAAGAAGGATGCCAAGGCCCGACTCATTTGTTGGATCCTCCTTCTTCAAGAATTTGATCTTGAGATTCGAGATAAGAAAGGCGTAGAAAATCTCGTTGCTGACCACCTCTCCCGGATCCCTAATTCTCCATGCAACGAATTACCCATAAATGAGGATTTTCCTGATGAACATCTCTTAGCTATCTTTAGGGAACCTTGGTTTGCTAATATAGTGAATTACTTAGTCACAAACCAAACTCCGTCTCATTGGTCCAAAAATGATGTTTACCGGTTCTTATCCCAAGTCCGGTATTTCTTTTGGGAGGAACCGTATTTTTTCAAGTACTGTTCTGACCAAATTATTAGGAGATGCATTCCCGATGAGGAGGTTAAGAGTGTTCTATCTTTCTGTCACGAACTTGCATGCGGTGGACACTTTGGTCCCCACAAGACTGCTGAAAAGGTGCTACAAAGTGGGTTCTATTGGCCCACTCTATTCAAGGATGCTTATGAATTTTGCAAGACGTATCCTAGATGCCAAATGGTAGGAAGGATTTCAAACCGACATATGATGCCCCGAAACCCAATTCTAGAAATAGAACTCTTTGATGTTTGGGGGATCGACTTTATGGGTCCATTTCCTAATTCATTTGGGAACCAATACATATTGGTTGCTGTGGATTACGTGTCCAAGTGGGTAGAAGCCATTCCTTGTAAAACTAATGATAACAAAGTTGTCATAAAGTTTTTGAAAGAGAACATTTTTTTCCCGCTTCGGAACCCCTCGTGCTATCATCAGTGATAATGGCACTCACTTTTGCAATAGATCTTTTAAAGCTCTTATGCGAAAGTATGCCATAACTCACAAGTTGTCCACACCTTATCATCCTCAAACCAGTGGGCAAGTTGAGGTTTCAAATAGACAAGTCGAGCTTATATTGGAGAAAACTGTGAACCAAAACCAGAAAGATTGGTCCATCAAACTTGTAGATGCTCTATGGGCCTACAGGACCGCTTTCAAGATGATTCTAGGAATATCTCCCTATAGGTTAGTCTATGGAAAATCTTGTCACTTGCCCGTTGAGTTAGAGCACCGAGCCTTATGGGCAGGGCAATCAAGCAGTTGAATTTCGACTTGACTAAGGCCGATGACCTTCGGAAATTACAAATTTTCGAATTGGAGGAATTGAGAAATGAGGCCTATGAAAATGTTAGGATCACTAAAGATAGAGTCAAGATTTTCCATGACAAGCACATCATAAGAAAAACCTTTGTCCCTCGACAAAAAGTCTTACTCTATAATTCTAGGCTTCATCTTTTTCTAGGAAAATTGAAATCGAGATGGACTGGGCCATTCGTTGAAAAAACCATGTTTCCACACAGTGCAGTTGAGATCAGTGACACCAAGAATGGAAATGACTTTAAGGTAAATGGTCAACGCCTTAAACCTTTCTTAGAATCAGTGCCGATAAATGAAACGGCAATGGGTCTTTATGACCCAGTGTATCGGTAACTTTCCTCCTTTCCATTTTATTTCATGCACTTATACATTTCTTTCATACATTGGGGACAATGCATGAGATAAGTATGGGGGAGGGTTCTAACATGACTGATATAAAAAACAAAAAGAAGAAAAAAATAGAAAAAAAGGGTAGACAATATTTGGTTCTAACATGACTGATATAAAAAAAAAGAAGAAAAAAAAGAAAAAAAGGGTAGACAATATTTTGATATATTCTTTGTAAGAAATTAAGTCAATTTTAAGGAATAGGAGAATCATAATTGAAATTTCTTACACTTGGTCAAAATAAGATAACTTGTTTGATTTTTAGGGTCAGGAAGAAAATTTGTGAAAGTAAGTCAGTCTTGATATTTACCTTGATGACATATGCACACAAAATACACTTACACACTTAGGGTTCAAAAACAGAGACTCTTATGCCTTATAAAAAATAAGATGCAAAAGAAAAAAAAGAAAAAAATAAGTCTAATTATTGATTAGCTAGGTGCTTTGGCCTAAGCAAGCCTTAGTATTTATGCAAAAGATAATTAGATAAGTTTGAAAAAAAAATGTGTCCTCTGATTAAGCTGGGTATTTATGCCTCATGAAGCATAAGTATTCACGCCTAAAAGGGGTACATTGTATAAATAAAAACCTTGGTTTCGTGGCCTTATCTGCTCGAGTGTTTAAGTCCTTAGGGGTGTTTTCTCACCTGGTGCCCTAAAACTGTCCGGTTTGGGTGTCACCGACTGAATGCTCGTTACATGGGCAGATTAGAAAGCCTAATGAAATTGAGGAATAAATTTCACCAAAAATAAATAAATATAAGGCATAGGAGTTAATGTTAAAGAACCCTTAGTCAACTTCACAGTCATGATGGTGCATACGACTCAGGGTAAATTAATAGACTAGATGAGAAGTACAATTTGACTCCTTACTTTAACTGATGACATGTTTTTGAATAGAGACTAAGTGTAGGAATGAAAAATTTGATATTCCTATAACTTATAGATTACTTAAACTCTCACAAATATACTTCAAATATTTTCTCCTTTTAAAAAAAATGTTTTTCGAAAATACTAAGCTTTTTCTCTTTCTTCATGGATTTTGTGGGTGCAATCCACTGAAAACCCTCACGAGACAAAACTCGTCCTCTAGGGGTAACCTAGAGGTTTAACGGCTTGTTACACATGCTAAGTGCAATCGAGTGACCTGCGAAAGTGGCTAATAATTAATTTGAGTTAGTCTGATGTTTTGCTCGAGGGCGAGCAAAAGATAAGTGTGGGGGTGTGATTAGTAACGTATGTTGCATTTACATTGTCACCTTACCATGCTTTTTAGCTAATAAATCCTATTAATAAGTTTTCTTTTTCTCTGCTAAATGTAGGCCCAAGTGCTCAAAGAAAGAAAAGAGAAACAAGCCCAAAAGCACACCAAATTCTGAATTAATTCAGAATAAATTCAAAATGAAGAAATCAGGGGTAAATCTTGGCATATCAAGAGGTTGAGAAGAATCCTCCCTGAATCGAGCAATTGAAGCCACACAATCAAAGGTTGTTTCGTCAACGGTTGGAGTAGAAATAAGAAAACCAGAAGAAGATACGGGCTACACACCAAACCAGTGATCTCCCCCTTTTGGTGTGGCCATCTGGCCACACCAGGGCCGCGAAAACGCGACCCAAGCCGCATTTTCTCGGCTTGTTAGTGGTTGTTGGGGGAGCATTTTCTCCCCCAATCTTCCCGGAATCCTCCTCGTTTGGTTTCTGGCTATAAATATGGGTTTCAGCAAAGAAAAATGTAGCGAAGATTAGGATTAAGTTTTGTGTTTATTTTCTTAGGATTTAGGCTCTTTGTTAGCTAGCACAAAAGTTGTAATCTTGTTATTTACTTTGTAGTCCAGTATCAAAACTTGTGAGAGAGAGGAATTGAGTGCTTGTACTTGAAGATTGAAGTGACATCAATACAAAAGTTGAGCCAAGTTTTCTTCCACTTGCAGTACGGTATGGTTTGCATTATGTCTATGTTTTCTTCGTTGTTTTCTATGGATAACTAAACGGATTTTTGGGCTCGCTATCACAACTCTCTCTTATTCTTCTTCTCTTCTGTTTTTAAAAGAAAACGACCCAATGAATCATATGCATGCCTCACTTAAAAGCCTTTCTTTTTGAAAGTGTTCTTGAAGGCACATGAGGATGGGTTTAGATTGTTGAATTCTCACTTCTTTCATGAACATCTCTTGAATTGTTTTTACTTCATTCTTGCTTCTTCGCGCTTGATGTTTTAACATTCAATTCTAACGATTTCTTGAAGAAATACTCAACTCTTCTAACCATCTTATGTGCTTTACTTAAAGCTTTCTAAAAATTAACTTTAAGTTTTGCAAATGATCACTTTGAGGAACTTGATATTTTAATAGAGAATGAACAATTGAGTAGTGAGATAGTGAGCCCAGATTTGCTTCATTATTAAAAACAATAAAACAATTCTCAAGCTTTCTAAATCACCTTCTCCAAAACCTTTTCTAAAAGTTACAATTTCTCTTTTAGTCATCTCTTTCTTTCCATTCTCTTTTTCATAAAAACAAAACAAACATAATTCTTTGTTTTTAAGCAATTCACCGAAACGCTTCCATCGCATTCCTCCTCGTGGACACGACCGGTTAGCCACAAGCTACACGGTAAACTCTTAAACTCTTTGATTGTTCTTTCTTTTAGCAATCAAGTAGCTTATATGCATTCGAAAAAGTGGTTGAAAGTTGCTTATCCGAGATGATCCACTTCTGAAAGCAGTCGCTTATCTGAGATGATCCACTTCGGGAAAGCGGGCATCACCTGTAAGGTCTCAAATCCTTCCTTTGCCAATTTTAATCAAAGAAGATCCAGCTTTCTGGTGACAATCAGTCCTTTTTTCAATTTCATCAAAGAAGATCCAGCTTCTTGATAGCAAAATCTACCATTAAGCGAAGGATTATGGCCTTGCGCAGGAGGAAGACCTTTCCTGTCCAATTGAGATGGTTCATCACCCCGGAAGTAGATAAGATGATTTGTCTACCTTTGGAGCAATGATTCTGCTGTATGAAAGACGATCTTGATGTAGTATCAATGTATCTTCCTTTTTAAATCAATAAAAATGTTTATTTTCTGCTTATCTATTTTGTTTCCCTCCTTTTTGATTCGAGAACACCTGGAGTGGGCTAGCTTTAGGTAAGTCTTTTCCTTAGGAGGAAATAGAAGCCCTCAGCAGGCTAAATTTCCAGCAAAGTTGGAGGTAGACTCCCAACTAAGTTAGGAACAAGTCTCTGGCGAAGCTAACACGGAATGTGCTTTTAGCGGAGCTAAGGCATGTTTCTCAGTGAAGTTACTTAAGCATCGCGCGAAGTTAACGCTGAACTCTTGGTAGAGTTAGCCCTTAGCAGGGCTGAAGTAACGCTTCTCGAGAAGGCGCTTAGGCGCTGTTTCAAATTAATTTGAAACAACCGCCTGTGCTCCTTTCGAGAAGGCAAATATTTAGGCAATCTTAAGCCTATAAAAGCCCGATTGGGCTGAAAGAGAAAGAATTACTTCTCTTTGAATTTTCAGAGAAATAAATCTCCTTTTCCTCCTTCTTCGTTTGATATTTTAAGAACTTTTCAGTTCTTCCATGGCCCCCACAAGACGAGCAGGCAAAGAGGTAGCGACTTCTGCGACAGAGGGGCCTCCTCCTCCTCTGGTCATTGAGCGCCCTATTGCTGGTAGGGATTTTTTCCTTTTACTCAGAGATTTTCACCTCTTTTCGAAGCCAATTTTTGGCTATCTTATGATGATTCTAGAATGATTTATTGTGATCCAGTGATCTCAGGGAATTCAACTCCCTTAATTTTCTTTGCTGACTTCTTAGGGGATTTAATTCCCCTTAATTTCTCAACTGAAAATTTAGGAACCGAATGGTTTCTTCTCCAAGCTTCTGTGTGAAGCTAGCCCTAAGGCGGTTCACATTCTGTTAAATAGTAGGATGCGAAGCTAGCCTTAGAAGCATAGCTAGAAAAGGACTTAAAGCCCTTAAAATGATTTTAGGCAACAGTGCCCTTCTAGCGAAGTTAGCCCTTGAGGGCTTCTTCGCATTCTATTCGGCGATAGGCTACCAGACGAAGCTTTCAGAGCGAAGCTAACACTTGGATATTTTTTGCATTTTGCCCTCGTGTAGAGTGTGGAGCTAAGCGGTGGCTGCAAAGCTGAGCTTCGGGGCGAAGCTAATACTAGGCTAACTTCGCTCGGAGAGTAAAGCTATGCCTCAGCAAAAATTATATTCTTAATTTAGCTTTCTTTAGCAAATGAACTAATATGATTTCTTCTTACTTTTGTAGTGCACTATACTCCGGGTCCTCTGAACAGTCTCTTTGGAATAGCCAGGGGGCTGAATGGCAATTTTAGCCTGCAGTTCTAAAGGCAGGCTTCATTGTTCAGTGAGCAAAGCGCTCCCAGTTGGGATGCACTTTCTATGCTGGAGATTAGCGTATCATGAGGAGCATCTTAACCACTGCTCCCCTTAAAGATTCTGACCGAAAAATCTACCAGAAGCCCGGCTTCATGTTCAAGATGCAACGCCAGATACTGATCATCAGCTGCTAGCTAGAGAGGGGCAGTGGATTTTCAATCTGGATGGCGAGAAGTATTATCTCCCATCTAGCAAGCGTCATTTTCCACTATCTTTCTTCCAGTGCGTGATGAAGGCTCGGAAGATGCAGTGGCAAGTGACTCGAACTACTAACTCCGTTCACGTGGGGAAGTTGATAGCTTCGCCTCCTGGTTACACAAGGGCGGGTCCTCCTCGTTGTTATTGTGTCTCCATCCTGAAAACGTTCTCCCAGACATTCCAGTGGGGAAAATCCCACGGTGGCTCAGACATTTGGAAATAAGTTTTTCAAAGCTCGTGGTAATTATCCAGCCACCGTTTTCAGGACCCCTGGGTGGATTCACCCCCCCCAAGGTCTAGTGGAGAGACCTGACCTTATATGTCTTGGCCCATTTTAAGGAGGATCTAGAGAGACTGGGGCTCACGAGGCCGTTAGGGCGACCTGTTACGGCATGCAGATGAGCGTAGCGAACTTCTATGCCATCTTTGAGTTATACTGTCTAGTTACAGGAACTTTCTTCACTCCTGTAGGCGAATTGGGCATGGCTTTGCATGAGATATGGGAAGTCTCTGCTCTATCCTTGGGATCTCACCCATATGAAGAATATTTCCTATGCGAGGCGGAATTGGCACTTCTGGAGAAATAGGAGCCTTCCTTATTCGAGACTTACAGGGAGTTGATGTGCCACCTCTACATCTGCTCGTGTATGCATGGGAGCCATAAGGGAGCTTCATGCAGTTCGAAGAGCTGGGGGAATTATTTGTTCCCCAACCTGGAAGATGCTCCTAAGGTAGCTCACTACGGGGTTGCAGATGAGGTTATTTTCTGAAGGATGCAAGAACACTTCCAAGGGGATATGATTTTGGAAAAGGATGATGGACCTTATGAGAAAGGTAATATTCTCCGGAGTTTCCATCATCAGGCTTGTCGACCGCTATCTCAGAAGGCACTTTTGGCTGGGTTTTTATCAGTTTGGCTGAAGAATTTAAGAATGTAGGAGATGGGCAAATGTCGCTGAGTCGGGGAGTTTTTGAGTGATGGTTAGCTTCCGGCCATCCCATCTGGTGTACAGGAGTGAGAATACCTGCTACTTGGAACCCTATATCCCGAGTCGTTTTGCTCGTCAGTTCGAGTATGACCAACTGTACGTAGTTAACCCGAACACTAATCTGGCCTTTATGGGGAACCTCATTGATGATGCTCGTGCCTTGCGATTCTACATCGCTGGTTGTACTGAGGCGCGGCTGTGCATGCCGCTGAGGACTCCGAATCTTCAAACAACTTTGGGGTTCTGTCAGTGGTACAGAACTTCGAACTCCACGCCAACCGGGTTTTCTATTAACTTTTTTAGCGTGAAGTTAATCTCTCGGCAGCTGAAGCAGAAAGTCACTGAGAGGTGAGGGCAGGAGGGTCCGCGTGCCAGGCCTCGGGGAATTCGTCGCCATTGCTGATAGTGAGGCTTCGAATGTAGAGAGTCCCCGTTTTGAGGGAAATCCAGGTGCTGAGGTTCCAACTGGTGCTCCTGGTGGAGTAGGCACGACCCCTATGGAACATGTTGATGTAGAAGAAGTGGAGGAAGAAGATCCTGACGTCCACTTCAAGCGAAAGTGGGAAGGTGGATCTCGTAGGAAGAAGGTAGTGAAGAGGTCTCATCGCTACACTCCCACTATTATTGCAGTGGGTGAGTCAACCGTGGTGCCTCCTCCTCCTGCTCCATTAGTCATTAGGCTGTCGGCTCCGAGGCAGACCGTTGATAAAACTGTTCCTGACCTGAGTAAGACCAGCCCTGTTCTTACAACATATTCTTATATATTTCGTACAACTCATTGTTTATTATATGATTCAGGGACTGAGACGGTAAGAGACTCAAGAGCCGATGCTATAGGAGAATAGGGAGATTACTATGATCCCTTGTTCACTTAAAAGAAGGTGACGAGGCTAGCTACTTCGTCGCCTCAGAAGACTCTGGAGCTGATGCGGCCGACATCGGTCCTTCTTGTGTTGGGACCTCAAAAGGAAGTCCCATGGCCTCCAGCTCTTTAGGTTGGACCACAGAGGGTTCGGTGAGTGAAGGTGGACCGGCTATCCGTGTTAATTCTGCCAAAAATTTTCCTATAGAGCCTAAGGGGACTGATGCCATCGTCGAGGAATTTCAGATAGAGACTGCGGCCAAAACAGTTGAGGCGATACCACCTCTTGGTAACATTTTAATTTTTCGTGAGTAATTTTCTCTTGATGTTCATTACGCCTTGCTAAATCAAAAGTTTTACCACAGGTGTTCCGCCCTTGGGCACATCGACTTCAAGGGAGCTAGCCAATCCTCCTGAGGGGATCAGGGGTGATGCCAGTACTTTGACCGTGGCGGATGCTGCTGAATTGGATGCCTTGTATCACGGCCTGCCCTCCAATCAACCTGAACCGGCAAGTGGCCTTAAAGAGACCGAGGGGACAGTGGTTACGGAACCAATCTCACTTCCAACTACGTTGGTAAGTGAACTGCCAGTGGTTTCGCCAGCGCTGCCTATCCTGCCAATTGCAAAGCTGAAGGTGATTGCCAGTCCTACTTCTCTAACACTGGTTGTTGAGCAAACTTTCCAGAAAATAGTCACTAGCCCTACTTCGGTTGTAGCTAGTATACTAGTTTCAATGAGGACTCCTCCGAGATCACTGGCGATCCCTCATATTACTCCAGCCAGTGTTTCTGCCATCCCTTCCACAGTTATGTCAGTAAAACCAGTGGAAGCTTTGCCTTCAGGGGCCACTTGTTCACCGGGAGTAGTTGAGGCCGAGAATAAATTTGTGGCTAAGCTAGTCGACAGCTTTTATAAGGGCTTAAAGTGATCTATTGCTTTGGTCTTGAAGAGCTCGACTACCTCGTTCTTTGCTTTGAAGGTGGTCCTTTCTCGAAGCATTGACAGCATTCGAGACTTTGGAGGGGATGACCAGGCCACCACAATGGAGCTTCTGGTGGACAGGCTTGAGAGGGATGTGGACGAATGGCGCTGTCTCAGCCATTCAGATCTGGATTCTTCAGTTAATGAACAGCTTGCATACCTCACTGCTCAAATGCATGAAGCTCATCTTCCTGCTCAAGAAGCAGCTAAGGCAATTTCTTCCGACTTAAATCCTTGGAGATAAGGAAAGTAGAACTTGGGGATGCCATAGATACTTCTAACAGCGCTCTTCTCGACGCTGAGGATAAAATCGAAAAGGCCAAGGAAGTGATCAAGAGAGCTAATCTTCTTTTGTCCAAGGCTGAACCGGTGCGTCTTGAGGAGACGGCACGGCTAGAGCAGCTTAAGGCTTAGAATGATGAAGTCCTGCAACAAGAGCTGACATAGAGGGCAACTTTGGTTGAAACTGAGGCTCGCCTGTTCCAGACGGCGAGCTTTAAAGGCCGAGCTGAGGTCGTAGGCACTTATCAGAGCTGTTCAGGAGAGGAAGAATAGGCTGGCCACTCTTGAAGAACGGATCAAGTCCTATGAGGCGCCCTTGTAGCTTGTAATCCGTGCATCTATGTATCCTTCTTTTGGAATCAATAAATTTTATTTGACTTCCCTGTTACATTTCCAACTCGCTTTATCTCCTGAATTTTTGACTCTTACTTTCAAGTTGTATTACAATCTTCCAAAGGAAATAGAATAACGGTATAACTAATCTAACCAGTAGTGATAAACTGATAGGGTTAGTTACACATTTGAGAAATGATTTGACAAAGAAATAGTCCCTACTGGACTGAAAGATGAGATTGGATATCCATCGGTTTAGAGGTGACAAACTGGACATAACCGATTAGGGTTTACCAAACTCGAGGTGTTTACTATTCAGAGGTGACGAATTGGACATGACAGTAAGCAAAAAGGAAAACTTGGCTATCTGTCGGTTCAGGGGTAATACGGACATAACCGATTGAGAAACCACCAAGCTCGAAATTTTGTCATTCAGAGGTGACGAACTGGACATGATGACAAAGGAATAGTCCCTACTGGACTGAAAGATGAGACTTGCTATCTGTCGGTTCAGAGGTAACAAGGACATAACCGATTGAGAAGCCACCAAGCTCGAAATTTGTCTTTCAGAGGTGACGAACTGGACATGATGACAAAGAAATAGTCCCTACTGGACCGAAAGATGAGACTTGGCTATCTATCGGTTCAAAGGTAACAAGGACATAACTAATTGAGAAGTCACCAAGCTCAAAATTTTGTCATTCAGAGGTGACAAACTGGACATGATGATAAAGGAATAGTCCTTACTGGACTGAAAGATGAGGCTTGGCTATCTGTCAGTTCAGAGGTAACAAGGACATAACCGATTGAGAAGCCACCAAGCTCGAAATTTTGTCATTCAGAGGTGACGAACTGGACATGATGACAAAGAAATAGTCCCTATTGGACTGAAAGATGAGTCTTGGCTATTTGTTGGTTCAGAGATAATAAGGACATAACCGATTGAGAAGCCACCAAGCTCAGGATTTTGTTATTCAGAGGTGACGAACTGGACATGATGACAAAGAAATAGTCTTTACTGGACTGAAAGATGAGACTTGGCTATCTGTCGGTTCAGAGGTAGCGTGGACATAACCGATTGAGAAGCCACCAAGCTCAAAATTTTATCATTCAGAGGTGACGAACTGGACATAATGATAAAGGAATAATTCCTACTGGACTGAAAGATGAGACTTGGCTATCTGTCGGTTTAGAGGTAAATAGGACATAACCGATTGAGAAGCCACCAAGCTTAGGATTTTATCATTCAGAGGTGACGAACTAGACATGATGACAAAGAAATAGTCCCTACTAGACTGAAAGATGAGACTTGGCTATCCAAGCTCAGGATTTTGTAATTCAGAGGTGACGAACTAGACATGAAGACAAAGAAATAGTCCCTACTGGACTGAAAGATGAGACTTGGCTACCTGTCAGTTCAGAGGTGATGAACTGGACATGACCGATTGAGAAGCCACCAAGCTCAGAATTTTGTCATTTAAAGGTGGCGAACTGGACATAATGACAAAGAAATAGTCCCTACTGAACTGATAGATGAGACTTGGCTATCAGTCGGTTCAGAGGTGATGAACTGAATATGACTGATTGAGAAGCCACCAAGCTCAGGATTTTGTCATTCAGAGGTAACAAACTGGACATGATGATAAAGTAATAATCCCTATTGGACTGAAAGATGAGACTTGGCTATCTGTCGGTTCAGAGGTGAAAGGATATAACTGATTGAGAAGCCACCAAGCTCAGGATATTGTCATTCAGAGGCGACGAACTGGACATGATGACAAAGAAATAGTCCCTACTGGACTGAAAGATGAGACTTGGCTATCTGTCGGTTCAGAGGTAACAAGGATGTAATTGATTGAGAAGCCATCAAACTCAGGATTTGGTCATTCAGAGGTGACAAACTGGACATGATAACAAAGAAATAGTCCCTACTGGACTGAAAGATGAGACTTGGCTATCTATCGATTCATAGGTAACAAGGACATAACCGATTGAGAAGCCATCAAGCTCAGGATTTTATCATTCAGAGGTGACAAACTGGACATGATGACAAAGAAATAGTCCCTACTGGACTGAAAGATGAGACTTAGCTATCTGTCGGTTCAGAGGTAACAAGGACATAACCGATTGAGAAGCCACCAAGCTCAAGATTTTATCATTCAGATGTGACGAACTGGACATGATGACAATGGAATAGTCCCTACTGGACTGAAAGATGACACTTGGCTATCTGTTGTTCAGAGATACAAGGACATAACCAATTGAGAAGCCATCAAACTCAGGATTTCGTCATTCAGAGGTGACAAACTGGACATGATGACAAAGAAATAGTCCCTACAGGACTGAAAGATGAGACTTGGCTATCTGTTGGTTCAGAGGTAACAAGGACATAACCGATTTAGAAGCCACCAAGCTCTGGATTTTGTCATTCAGAGGTGACAAACTGGACATGATGATGAAGAAATAATTCCACTGAGGGAAATAAGACTTGATTATCTACTCCATGAAGATTTTGATATCTCTTTCGGATGTTATTTGAAAGAAATTGTCAGAGGTATATTGTTAACATGACAACCAGAAAAGTCTACTAAGGACTAATTATCAGAAACTCGCTGGGGAGTTAGGAAATGAGTCCCATAGAAGATAATGTGTCAGAGAGCTTTGTGGGGACTTGTAAAGCAACTTGCCAGAGGTGTGATGTTAACTTGACAAGGATTCATTTACTGTTAGAGGTGCTTGAACATAACAGTAATTTAAGTGGACCTGTCGTTCTGTTGAAGAGAATGACAAACGGGGTTTATTCACTGGGGATATTGGTTTTATCCGTTGGGGAGTAGATTATAGTCTTGCTGTCAGAGGTTTAGTGTTAACATGATAGGTTAGACTCATCATTTTGCAAGGGATATGAATATCTTTATATATGGTCTTACCATTCCATGGGTGGGAATTGGTAAGTGATTTTGGAGAGGGAATCAAATGGGAACAGGTCCCTTAGGATTTTTAGCAAATTCTCAGCCGTCAACAGATTTGGTTTGCCTTTATCAGCTACTGTTTGAGTCGGGCTAGCCATGCTATTCCCCTCAGCATGATGATTTGTCAAGGACTCATGTTAGGCTTGAAGGCCAACATTTTCCTCTATCCTTAACTGTAGAATCAAATGGGAACTGGTCCTTTAGGATTTTTAGCAAATCCTCAGCTGTCAACGAATTTGGTATGCCTTTACCAACTACCATTTGAGTTGGGCTGGCCATGCTATTCTCCTCAGCATGATGAGTTATCAAGGACTCATGTTGGGCTTGAAGGCTAACATTTTCCTCTATCCTTCACTGTGAAATCAAATGGGAACAGGTCCCTTAGGATTTTAGCAAATCCTCAGCTATCAACAGATTTGGTATGCCTTTACCAACTACCGCTTGAGTTGGGCTAGCCATGCTATTCTCCTTAGCATGATGAGTTGTCAAGGACTCATGTTGGGCTTAAAGGCTAACATTGTCCTCTATCCTTAACTGCGGAATCAAATGGGAACAGGTCCCTTAGGATTTTTAACAAATCCTCAGCTATCAACGGATTTGGTATGCCTTTACCAACTACCGTTTGAGTCGGGCTAGCCATGCTATTCTCCTCAGCATGATGAGTTGTCAAGGACTCATGTTGGGTTTAAAGGCCAACATTTTCCTCTATCCTTAACCGTTAGAGGTGTTGGATTATTTGGTTACTGTATTCGTAACCTTGATTCTTCTTTGAGACAACCAGTGTACGATTAGCTCGATACTAGTTCATGGTCGTATGATCTCATTTAGAGAAAGAGAGGAGCGCTCCTTCTGTATATCTTGGATTTGAAGGTCTTGATCAGAGGTGTAATGTTAACTTGATCATGAGAAGGATTTTATCAAGGATAATACTTCTTTAAGAACCTGCCGTTGATCGGCATCATGAGTAAATCACCATCTGAAGTCATAAGGTGATATGCTCTGTTTGAATAGACTGTTTTATTACAAACAGTCCTTCCCATTTGGGCTGAAATTTGCCTTTGGTTTTGTGCGTCATGATCATCAGTCGTCTGATGGCTAAAACCAAATCTCCTTTCTGGAAGACTCTTTACTTAACCTTCTTATTGAAGGCTTTTGAGATCCGGGCTTGATACAGCTCAATGTGTTGCTGAGCTTGTAACTGTTTCTCATCTAGGGCTTCGGGCTCCTGGAGTCACAATCGATCATTGTCCTCCTTTGTCATCATAGTCATCAAAGCGACTCATAATGACGGCATCTAAATTTGTAACGGTATGACTGCTTCACACCCATATACCAGGAAAAAAAGTTGTATTACCTGTCGGGGTCCGAATTGTGGTTCGGTAGGCCCAAAGACATTCACTAAGCTTCTTATCCCAATCTCGCTTATTTGAGGAAACGAATTTTTTGAGTAGCTTAATAATTATCTTGTTGAATGCTTTCGCCAAGCTGTTAACGGCGGGATTATAAGCTGCTGAAGTCACATTTTGAATTTGGTATTTATCACAGAACCGATAGAATACCTGGCTTGCAAATTGGGGACCGTTATCATGGATGATCCGCCTAGGGACACCAAATAGATGGATGACATGGTGGTTGATGAAATTAACCACATTAGAAGTTTTAACTTCCACCAGTGGTATAGCTTCTGCCCACTTAGAAATGTAATCGGTTATTATTAAGATAAACTGGTGACCTCTCGTTGAGGAAGGGATGATCGGCCCTATGACATCGATTCCTCACGCTTCAAATGGCCATGAAGTAATAGTTGGATGAAGCAACTCTGGAGGTTGATGTATGAAGTCCGCATGGATTTGACAGGCCTTACACCTCCGTGCATATTGGATGGCATCGGCTATCATGGTTGGCCAATAATATCCAAGCCTGTTCAATCAATCCTTGAGTTTTGGACCTGGCTGATGAGCTCCACATATGCCGTCGCGCGCTTCTTTAAGCACTTTCTGTGCTTCTAAACTAGAAAGGCAACGGAGGAGGATACCATCGTATGAACGACAGTAAAGTGTCTTTAGAGTTGGATCATAGTAAAAGCGGAGAGACCTTTGCCTGATAGATGTCGCTTCTTTAGGGTTATCCGGCAGCAAACCACACAAAGCATAGTCAATAAGGGAAAATTGCCAATCTCTCGGTTCAAGATCTGTCGAGATATTATAGACTTCTTTGGTTCTCAACATATGTTTAGAGTAGACAAGGTGTCAAGTCGCCACTATAATGTTATACTTAGTGTCGACTGGCAAGGCTAGCGTTGTTGCTAATGCAGCCAGAGCATCGACCCTAGTGTTCTGGGATCGAGACACGTGACTGATGTAAAAGCCATCAAATAAATTAGTGATTGGTAGTCAAAAGTGCATTTTTATCATCATATTTACCATCACATTTTCATATTTATTCATTTAATTCTGCACAATTATTAATATTTTATTATTTATTGTGTGCAGGCCTCGAATTGTTATGTTAACAATAAATAAAGCCTAAAGAGCCCAAAAGCTCAGATCCAAGCCCATGTTTGAAGCCCAGGTGAAAAAGCGCAAATACAAAGAGTCAAAATGCAAATACAAGGGCTGAAAGTTGCAAATATCAGAGATTAGGGAAGGATAGACTTCTATCCAACCCTAAACACCTGCAGGATGAGAATAAAAGGCCAAGATAAGAAGAAAATTCGTGGGAGGAAGATTTGAAGAAATCTGGATTAAGGGTAACTTGATTACCAAGTTACCTCGAAAATCCAGATTTAAAAGGCCAGGATTACAATTCTAGAAGCAGGCGCCCACATGGACGGACCAGGAGAGGCCACGCGCCAAAGCGCGTGGCCAGAAGCCACAAAAGTGCCGCGGAACCGCCGCAAATCCGCGGCACTTTGATAAGATCCTGATCCCAAATTTCGTGGGCAGATTCGTCCGGGACTCTGTAGCCTTCTGCATCTATAAATATCTCCTGCAGTGCAACGTAAAGAGCGTCCAGCGTCCAGCAAAGGGCCAAAGTTCAGATTTTTACGGTTTTTCCTCTTTCTTCTAGGTTTTCTTTTCTTTTTGTTTATCTTTTGTAAATTCTGAGAGTGGAGGAAGCTTTCATGGAGGAAAGAGTCCATGCTTGTACTGAGGTGACGCCGGTGTAAGCCAACTCTTCTTCAATTGTTAATGAAATCCATTCAAAGGTTTGTTTTTGTTATGTTTATTTGTTCATCTCTTCTATTTCATGTTGTGTTCTTGTTCTCTCTGTTTTTGTTCTCTACATTGTTTCTCTCTCTAATGTCTTGCCCACCGTGAGATCCAACTGCTTCGAGAATACCTAGCCGAAGAAGAAACCTTGACGGCCCATGGCGATGAACAGGTCTTCATAGCTTGTTTTTAATTTCGTAGAGTAGATTAAGAAGGCGGACGATCCCATAAGCCGTGCTTGTACGCCTTCCAAGAAAAGGGAAATCATCGCAACGGTTCAAACGGCAAGCAGACTAAGAGATAAGTTTTCTTTCTTTTTTTTTCTTTTCTTTTTTATGAATTAAATCCATCTCTCTCCAATATTCTTTTCCACAACTCATTGTAAATACCACAACTCATTGTAAATACCATCGTAACTAACAAAATAACTAAAAAAAGATAAATTTTAGAGAAACTTGCTTAACGCTTCTATCGCAGTCCCTCCTTGAGGATCACGACCCGCATAGCCCTGCTACCGCGGATTAGAACTGAGAACCTTGCACATCTATTCTTAATCTAATATTCTAATTTTTTGTGTGCAGGAAATCTCAGTCAACAAATTGGCGCCGTTGCCGGGGAGGGACGGTAAGTTATCTCTAAAACAAAAAAAAATTTAATTTTTAACTAATTCTTTATTCTTTTCTGTTTGCAGGTTTGGTGAACAGGAAACAGAAAACAGCAGCTGTAGTGGACATATAGCTGCCCTGTGCCTCTGCCCTCGAAGGCAGAGCACAGGAGCCCACTGTTTTGCCGCGGATCCGCGGCCAGAGCCGCGGCAACGCGGCAACAGTAAGGACTACTGATTCAATTTTTTTGCAGATTGCTGAAATTTGAGATTACTGCTTACTGCTCTATTCTGTTTTGTTCTGTGATATACCTGTAAATTGCTAATAATTCAACAGTAAATTATTGGTTATTAAAAATAAAATTTGATTAGACGTTTGCATATTAGGCACGTGTCTTTTCAATTATTTTTATTTACTGTTGAAGAGTGCTGGAGACGCAAGGTACGTACGCATTGCATGTAGAATAGGATTCATCTCTTGGTTGATTTTCTGCTTTGAGTGATTCTTATCTATTTATCTTGTACACTTGCACTAATTCATCTTAAGGGCATAACCTATAAATAAGATAAGGTGGGGATTTCATCACCCTTCCTTAGCCCAAAAATCATATCCAAAGCACTCACTAACCCAAGCCTAACTAAAAAAAAGAGTAGACGTTGGCCCTAGGGACATCTCGGACTCAATTAGGAGATTATCCTAAGGAGGAACAGTGTTGGAAGTTGACTCTTGCCAAATCAGTGTCTAGGAAGGGGATTGAGGGCCGAAAGCCCGAAGATTGGTGGTTATTTAATTAAGGAACGTCTTTGACGGAAAACCTCCCACCATTCTTGCCCTGACCTGGCTGATTAACTTGTGGTCAAAGTCTGCACCCGACCTCCCTTGGAAAGTCTAACCAGTTAGGAGTCGTCTAGGTCATAGGTCTACCCTAACTTAGTTTAGAATTTTTTTGTTTGTTTATTTGTTTGTTTTGTTTGTGTTGGTGTGATATGGCATATAATAACAATTCCAATTTTAATCCATATTACACCCCTAACTATTATTCGGATATTACCAACCCGGCATACCCTAACTTTGACCAATCTAGTGTGCCGGAATGGTCTTATCCGAATAAATATAACCCACACACTCCATCTTATGACTATAATCTTCATAATAATTTCAACTCGTCACAGAGTTCATGGGGTTTCGAGTCCCCCGAGTCTAATTCTCAACCTAATTGTCCTACATATCCATCTAGTCCACAATATTCCCAAGATTCATACTCTGATCCTCCCATTCAGAATAGAAATCCATCTATCTTGGAAATGATGAGTAGAAATAAGTCCAAGCAAAAATCACCATCAATCTTAGACATGATGATGCGTGAGTCCACCGACTCACAACTTTCTCATGATTACCCTTCCTATTTTCAACAAGAAGCACCTATCGACTATGAAGGGATGCTTGATGCCATGACTGAGGCTCAATTAGCCCGTGATCATGACATAGATTTGATGGTTCAATGCTTACGTTCTCTCCGTCCGGCTGATTCTGATATCGCTGACCACTCTTTTAAAGCCGACGAACCAAGTTGCTTTGGATAACAAGATTCTAATTCAGTACCATCATGTGAACTTGCCGAAACTTCAAATACTGATAACTTGGTAAGTTTTTCCTTTCCCGAATTAGAACTTGAACATGACCTAGATTCTCACAATCTCTCTACTTCTCAAACTGATTGTACAATTCTGATGAAAGACGTTGACCTTAGTTTTGAAGAATTGTATGGCGATGAGCTAGAATTTCTTAATATTGGAAGTAAAGAGATATCATCCATATTAGGTCATATTCCATTGTGGGAAGAAGATTGTGGACTTGAGTTTTAATTTCTTGACTTGGACCCAATTCTTGAACCTAGCCCGACTCCTGAGCCCTTACTTGATTTGAGCTTCTTCACTGAGTCGGTATTCGTTCCCGCACCTATATTGTCCAAGTCAATAATTCCATCTTTTCATACTCCATTTTGGGACAAGGAGGTTGAGACAATTAACTCTGAAATTTATTATGAAAATTGGAAATTTGATGGGGTGGAAATACTAAAAACTGATTATACATATATTTTAGTGGGTTATGTAAGGAAAGTTTCTGGTGGGTTCTACCAAATTATCTGTTATCTTGATTGGGCCGCATTTCGTGGACCAATTAGACCACCTCCGGAACCACCACCCTAAGGTAACTTCCGCCTTCCCTTGTTCTGTTTCATGCATATATGCATTCATTCATACATTGAGGACAATGCATGAGATAAGTGTGGGGGTGAGCTTTACTAACATACTAACTTAGGTAAAAACTAAAAAAAAAAAAAATTGCTAATAAAAAAATTTTAAAAAAAAATATGTTATAAAAAGGACAGTATTTTGACTTATTTTTTTTGAAAGAAACCTAAGTTAGTTTTAAGGATTAGGAAAATCATGATTAGGATTTCTAAAAACTTGGTCAAAATAAATAAATTGTTTAAATTTTAGGTATAGGAGGAGAAATTGAATAAATAATTAGTCTTGATTTTTACCTTAATGAAATGTGCATACCGAATGCATATCTAGGATTCTAAGACAAAGACCTTGTGCCTCATAAAAAAAAAAAGAAAGAAAAAAAAAAGAAAAAAAAATCACCAATTAAGCTGATACATGTGCCTCAAGAAGCATAAGTATTCATGCCTAAAGGTGAGTAAATAAAATAAAGTCCTTAGTTTTGGGGCCTAGTTCACTCGAATTTGAGTCCGCGGGGTGTTTTCTCACTTGGTGCCCTAAAGCCAACCGGTTTGGGAGTCATCGACTTTAAGTTCGTTACATGGGTGGATTAGAAAGCCTAAGAAGACTAAGAAATAGAATATATGTATTAACACATCTAATAATCAATTAGTTAGGTATGAGGGCCTCAAGAAGCCTTGATACTTACACGAAAGAAAAGTAGATGAGTTATACATATCAAAAAAAAATATATATATATATATATATATGCTTATATAATAAAGAGGCATGAGAGTCCATAAGGATACATATGATTTTTGGTAACGAAAAAGACTATATTAGAAATTCAATTTTAATTCTTACCTAAAATGAAAAACAATTAACTTATAAAGACTAAGTTTAAAGAATGAATAAAAATGAGGATCCTAAAACTTATAGACTACTTAGTCTCTTCAATAATAATTCAAATATTTTCCTTTTTATGGATTTTGTGAGTGTAATCCGCTGAAAACCCTCACGAGACAACACTCGTCCTCTAGGGTAACCTAGAGGTTTAACGGCTTGTTGCACGTGCTAAGTGCAATCGTGATTCCTACGAAAGTGAGTTAGGTTAGATTAACTTTTTCTTTTTCTTTGTTTTTACTCGAGGACGAGCAAAAAGATAAGTGTGGGGGTGTGATTGGTAGTCAAAAGTGCATTTTTATCATCATATTTACCATCACATTTTCATATTTATTCATTTAATTCTGCACAATTATTAATATTTTATTATTTATTGTGTGCAGGCCTCGAATTGTTATGTTAACAATAAATAAAGCCTAAAGAGCCCAAAAGCCCAGATCCAAGCCCATGTTTGAAGCCCAGGTGAAAAAGCGCAAATACAAAGAGTCAAAATGCAAATACAAGGGCTGAAAGTTGCAAATATCAGAGATTAGGGAAGGATAGACTTCTATCCAACCCTAAACACCTGCAGGATGAGAATAAAAGGCCAAGATAAGAAGAAAATTCGTGGGAGGAAGATTTGAAGAAATCTGGATTAAGGGTAACTTGATTACCAAGTTACCTCGAAAATCCAGATTTAAAAGGCCAGGATTACAATTCTAGAAGCAGGCGCCCACATGGACGGACCAGGAGAGGCCACGCGCCAAAGCGCGTGGCCAGAAGCCACAAAAGTGCCGCGGAACCGCCGCAAATCCGCGGCACTTTGATAAGATCCTGATCCCAAATTTCGTGGGCAGATTCGTCCGGGACTCTGTAGCCTTCTGCATCTATAAATATCTCCTGCAGTGCAACGTAAAGAGCGTCCAGCGTCCAGCAAAGGGCCAAAGTTCAGATTTTTAGGGTTTTTCCTCTTTCTTCTAGGTTTTCTTTTCTTTTTGTTTATCTTTTGTAAATTCTGAGAGTGGAGGAAGCTTTCATGGAGGAAGAGTCCATGCTTGTACTGAGGTGACGCCGGTGTAAGCCAACTCTTCTTCAATTGTTAATGAAATCCATTCAAAGGTTTGTTTTTGTTATATTTATTTGTTCATCTCTTCTATTTCATGTTGTGTTCTTGTTCTCTCTATTTTTGTTCTCTACATTGTTTCTCTCTCTAATGTCTTGCCCACCGTGAGATCCAACTGCTTCGAGAATACCTAGCCGAAGAAGGAACCTTGACGGCCCATGGCGATGAACAGGTCTTCATAGCTTATTTTTAATTTCGTAGAGTAGATTAAGAAGGCGGACGATCCCATAAGCCGTGCTTGTACGCCTTCCAAGAAAAGGGAAATCATCGCAACGGTTCAAACGGCAAGCAGACTAAGAGATAAGTTTTCTTTCTTTTTTTTTTCTTTTCTTTTTATGAATTAAATCCATCTCTCTCCAATATTCTTTTCCACAACTCATTGTAAATACCACAACTCATTGTAAACACCATCGTAACTAACAAAATAACTAAAAAAAGATAATTTTTAGAGAAACTTGCTTAACGCTTCTATCGCAGTCCCTCCTTGAGGATCACGACCCGCATAGCCCTGCTACCGCGGATTAGAACTGAGAACCTTGCACATCTATTCTTAATCTAATATTCTAATTTTTTGTGTGCAGGAAATCTCAGTCAACAATTAGCCATTTCGATGACTGCGTGATAATAAGATACCAAATCTTCGTGACGGACCTCATATTCGCCTTTCACCTGATTGACAATCAGTTTTGAATTGCCATAAGCTTCAAGGTGCGTACCCCAATTTCATAAGCGAGCTGAAGACCAATAAGTAGAGCATTGTATTCTTTCACATTGATGGAGCATGATTCTGTCAGAGAAAATGCTCTAAGAAGGACATGGTTTTGTAGAGAGATAAGCACAACCCCCACACCGGCAATGATCTTGCCTTTAGGCCCTATTCGTGATGCTCCATCGAAGAATATATGCCTAACTTCATCCTCTGAAGTTATATTAGATTTGAAGACTTTATCAAAAATATCTTCATGAAGTTTTGAGCTTTCCGGAACTAGATGAGCAGCCAAGAATTCTACAAGTGCCTGGCCTTTAACCGCCTTCTTAGGGACAAAGAGCATATCGTACTGAGACAAAAGGAGGACCCATTTAGCTAATCTTGAATTAATGATCCTAGTTTCGTCATGAGAAGACGCAAAGGTTTCACTCTGGAAATGACATTATGGTTTGGCCGACCAAATAATGTCGTGTCTTCTGAATAGCAAAGGCCGAGTTGAGGTCGTAGGCACTTATCAGAGCTGTTCAGGAGAGGAAGAATAGGCTGGCCACTCTTGAAGAACGGATCAAGTCCTATGAGGCGCCCTTGTAGCTTGTAATCCGTGCATCTATGTATCCTTCTTTTGGAATCAATAAATTTTATTTGACTTCCCTGTTACATTTCCAACTCGCTTTATCTCCTGAATTTTTGACTCTTACTTTCAAGTTGTATTACAATCTTCCAAAGGAAATAGAATAACGGTATAACTAATCTAACCAGTAGTGATAAACTGATAGGGTGAGTTACACATTTGAGAAATGATTTGACAAAGAAATAGTCCCTACTGGACTGAAAGATGAGATTAGATATCCATCGGTTTAGAGGTGACAAACTGGACATAACCGATTAGGGTTTACCAAACTCGAGGTGTTTACTGTTCAGAGGTGACGAATTGGACATGACAGTAAGCAAAAAGGAAAACTTGGCTATCTGTCGGTTCAGGGGTAATACGGACATAACCGATTGAGAAACCACCAAGCTCGAAATTTTGTCATTCAGAGGTGACGAATTGGACATGATGACAAAGGAATAGTCCCTACTGGACTGAAAGATGAGACTTGCTATCTGTCGGTTCAGAGGCAACAAGGACATAACCGATTGAGAAGCCACCAAGCTCAAAATTTGTCATTCAGAGGTGACGAACTGGACATGATGACAAAGAAATAGTCCCTACTGGACCGAAAGATGAGACTTGGCTATCTGTCGGTTCAAAGGTAACAAGGACATAACTAATTGAGAAGTCACCAAGCTCAAAATTTGTCATTCAGAGGTGACAAACTGGACATGATGATAAAGGAATAGTCCTTACTGGACTGAAAGATGAGACTTGGCTATCTGTCAGTTCAGAGGTAACAAGGACATACCGATTGAGAAGCCACCAAGCTCGAAATTTTGTCATTCAGAGGTGACGAACTGGACATGATGACAAAGAAATAGTCCCTATTGGACTGAAAGATGAGTCTTGGCTATTTGTTGGTTCAGAGATAATAAGGACATAACCGATTGAGAAGCCACCAAGCTCAGGATTTTGTTATTCAGAGGTGACGAACTGGACATGATGACAAAAAAATAGTCTTTACTGGACTGAAAGATGAGACTTGGCTATCTGTCGGTTCAGAGGTAGCGTGGACATAACCGATGAGAAGCCACCAAGCTCAAAATTTTATCATTCAGAGGTGACGAACTGGACATAATGATAAAGGAATAATTCCTACTGGACTGAAAGATGAGACTTGGCTATCTGTCGGTTTAGAGGTAAATAGGACATAACCGATTGAGAAGCCAACAAGCTTAAGATTTTTTCATTCAGAGGTGACGAACTAGACATGATGACAAAGAAATAGTCCCTACTAGACTGAAAGATGAGACTTGGCTATCCAAGCTCAGGATTTTGTAATTCAGAAGTGACGAACTAGACATGAAGACAAAGAAATAGTCCCTACTGGACTGAAAGATGAGACTTGGCTACCTGTCAGTTCAGAGGTGATGAACTGGACATGACCGATTGAGAAGCCACCAAGCTCAGAATTTTGTCATTCAAAGGTGGCGAACTGGACATAATGACAAAGAAATAGTCCCTACTGAACTGATAGATGAGACTTGGCTATCAGTCGGTTCAGAGGTGATGAACTGAATATGACCGATTGAGAAGCCACCAAGCTCAGGATTTTGTCATTCAGAGGTAACAAACTGGACATGATGATAAAGTAATAGTCCCTATTGGACTGAAAGATGAGACTTGGCTATCTGTCGGTTCAGAGGTAAAAGGATATAACTGATTGAGAAGCCACCAAGCTCAGGATATTGTCATTCAGAGGCGACGAACTAGACATGATGACAAAGAAATAGTCCCTACTGGACTGAAAGATGAGACTTGGCTATCTATCGGTTTAGAGGTAACAAGGATATAATTGATTGAGAAGCCATCAAACTCAGGATTTGGTCATTCAGAGGTGACAAACTGGACATGATAACAAAGAAATAGTCCCTACTGGACTGAAAGATGAGACTTGGCTATCTATCGATTCATAGGTAACAAGGACATAACCGATTGAGAAGCCATCAAGCTCAGGATTTTATCATTCAGAGGTGACAAACTGGACATGATGACAAAGAAATAGTCCCTACTGGACTGAAAGATGAGACTTAGCTATCTGTCGGTTCAGAGGTAACAAGGACATAACCGATTAAGAAGCCACCAAGCTTAAGATTTTATCATTTAGATGTGACAAACTGGACATGATGACAATGGAATAGTCCCTACTGGACTGAAAGATGACACTTGGCTATCTGTTGGTTCAGAGATACAAGGACATAACCAATTGAGAAGCCATCAAACTCAGGATTTCGTCATTCAGAGGTGACAAACTGGACATGATGACAAAGAAATAGTCCCTACAGGACTGAAAGATGAGACTTGGCTATCTGTTGGTTCAGAGGTAACAAGGACATAACCGATTTAGAAGCCACCAAGCTCTGGATTTTGTCATTCAGAGGTGACAAACTGGACATGATGATGAAGAAATAATTCCACTGAGGGAAATAAGACTTGATTATCTACTCCATGAAGATTTTGATATCTCTTTCGGATGTTATTTGAAAGAAATTGTCAGAGGTATATTGTTAACATGACAACCAGAAAAGTCTACTAAGGACTAATTATCAGAAACTCGCTGGGGAGTTAGGAAATGAGTCCCATAGAAGATAATGTGTCAGAGAGCTTTGTGGGGACTTGTAAAGCAACTTGCCAGAGGTGTGATGTTAACTTGACAAGGATTCATTTACTGTTAGAGGTGCTTGAACATAACAGTAATTTAAGTGGACCTGTCGTTCTGTTGAAGAGAATGACAAACGGGGTATATTCACTGGGGATATTGGTTTTATCCGTTGGGGAGTAGATTATAGTCTTGCTATCAGAGGTTTAGTGTTAACATGATAGGTTAGACTCATCATTTTGCAAGGGATATGAATATCTTTATATATGGTCTTACCATTCCATGGGTGGGAATTGGTAAGTGATTTTGGAGAGGAAATCAAATGGGAACAGGTCCCTTAGGATTTTTAGCAAATTCTCAGCCGTCAACGGATTTGGTTTGCCTTTACCAGCTACTGTTTGAGTCGGGCTAGCCATGCTATTCCCCTCAGCATGATGATTTGTCAAGGACTCATGTTGGGCTTGAAGGCCAACATTTTCCTCTATCCTTAACTGTGAAATCAAATGGGAACTGGTCCTTTAGGATTTTTAGCAAATCCTCAGCTGTCAACGAATTTGGTATGCCTTTACCAACTACCATTTGAGTTGGGCTAGCCATGCTATTCTCCTCAGCATGATGAGTTATCAAGGACTCATGTTGGGCTTGAAGGCTAACATTTTCCTCTATCCTTCACTGCGAAATTAAATGGGAACAGGTCCCTTAGGATTTTTAGCAAATTCTCAGCTATCAACAAATTTGGTATGCCTTTACCAACTACCGCTTGAGTTGGGCTAGCCATGCTATTCTCCTCAGCATGATGAGTTGTCAAGGACTCATGTTGGGCTTAAAGGCTAACATTGTCCTCTATCCTTAACTGCGGAATCAAATGGGAACAGGTCCCTTAGGATTTTTAACAAATCCTCAGCTATCAACGGATTTGGTATGCCTTTACCAACAACCGTTTGAGTCGGGCTAGCCATGCTATTCTCCTCAGTATGATGAGTTGTCAAGGACTCATGTTGGGCTTAAAGGCCAACATTTTCCTCTATCCTTAACCGTTAGAGGTGTTGGATTATTTGGTTACTGTATTCGTAACCTTGATTCTTCTTTGAGACAACCAGTGTACGATTAGCTCGATACTAGTTCATGGTCGTATGATCTCATTTAGAGAAAGAGAGGAGCGCTCCTTCTGTATATCTTGGATTTGAAGGTCTTGATCAGAGGTGTAATGTTAACTTGATCATGAGAAGGATTTTATCAAGGATAATACTTCTTTAAGAACCTGCCGTTGATCGGCATCATGAGTAAATCACCATCTGAAGTCATAAGGTGATATGCTCTGTTTGAATAGACTGTTTTATTACAAACAGTCCTTCCCATTTGGGCTGAAATTTGCTTTTAGTTTTGTGCGTCAAGATCATCAGTCGTCTGATGGCTAAAACCAAATCTCCTTTCTGGAAGACTCTTTGCTTAACCTTCTTATTGAAGGCTTTTGAGATCCGGGCTTGATACAGCTCAATGTGTTGCTGAGCTTGTAACTGTTCTCATCTAGGGCTTCGAGCTCCTGGAGTCACAATCGATCATTGTCCTCCTTTGTCATCATAGTCATCAAAGCGACTCATAATGACGGCATCTGAATTTGTAACGGTATGACTGCTTCACACCCATATACCAGGAAAAAAGGTGTATTACCTGTCGGGGTCCGAATTGTGGTTCGGTAGGCCCAAAGACATTCACTAAGCTTCTTATCCCAATCTCGCTTATTTGAGGAAGCGAACTTTTTGAGTAGCTTAATAATTTTCTTGTTGAATGCTTTCGCCAAGCTGTTAGCGGCGGGATTATAAGCTGCTGAAGTCACATTTTGAATTTGGTATTTATCACAGAACTGATAGAATACCTGGCTTGCAAATTGGGGACCGTTATCATGGATGATCCGCCTAGGGACACCAAATAGATGGATGACATGGTGGTTGATGAAATTAACCACATTAGAAGTTTTAACTTCCACCAGTGGTATAGCTTCTGCCCACTTAGAAATATAATCGGTTATTATTAAGATAAACTGGTGACCTCTCGTTGAGGAAGGGATGATCGGCCCTATGACATCGATTCCTCACGCTTCAAATGGCCATGAAGTAATAGTTGGATGAAGCAACTCTGGAGGTTGATGTATGAAGTCCGCATGGATTTGACAGGCCTTACACCTTCGTGCATATTGGATGGCATCAGCTATCATGGTTGGCCAATAATATCCAAGCCTGTTCAATCAATCCTTGAGTTTTGGACCTGGCTGATGAGCTCCACATATGCCGTCGTGCGCTTCTTTAAGTACTTTCTGTGCTTCTAAACTAGAAAGGCAACGGAGGAGGATACCATCGTATGAACGACAGTAAAGTGTTTAGAGTTGGATCATAGTAAAAGCGGAGAGACCTTTGCCTGATAGAGGTCGCTTCTTTAGGGTTATCCGGCAGCAAACCACACAAAGCATAGTCAATAAGGGAAAATCGCCAATCTCTCGGTTCAAGATCTGTCGAGATATTATAGACTTCTTTGGTTCTCAACATATGTTTAGAGTAGACAAGGTGTCGAGTCGCCACTATAATGTGATACTTAGTGTCGACTGGAAAGGCTAGCGTTGTAGCTAATGCAGCCAGAGCATCGACCCTAGTGTTCTGGGATCGAGACACGTGACTGATGTGAAAGCCATCAAATAAATTAGCCATTTCGATGACTGCGTGATAATAAGGTACCAAATCTTCGTGACGGACCTCATATTCGCCTTTCACCTGATTGACAATCAGTTTTGAATTGCCATAAGCTTCACGGTAGCGTACCCCAATTTCATAAGCGAGCTGAAGACCAATAAGTAGAGCATTATATTCTTTCACATTGATGGAGCATGATTCTGTCAGAGAAAATGCTCTAAGAAGGACAGGTTTTGTAGAGAGATAAGCACAACCCCACACCGGCAATGATCTTGCCTTTAGGCCCCATTCGTGATGCTCCATCGAAGAACATATGCCAAACTTCATCCTCTGAAGTTATATTAGATTTGAAGACTTTATCAAAAATATCTTCATGAAGTTTTGTGCTTTCCGGAACTGGATGAGCAGCCAAGAATTCTACAAGTGCCTGGCCTTTAACCGCCTTCTTAGGGACAAAGAGCATATCGTACTGAGACAAAAGGAGGACCATTTAGCTAATCTTGAATTTAATGATCCTAGTTTCGTCATGAGAAGACGCAAAGGATTCACTCTGGAAATGACATTATGGTTTGGCCGACCAAATAATGTCGTGTCTTCTGAATAGCAAAGACAAGAGCTAAGCATTCTTTCTCAATAGGATTATAGTGAGATTCCGCCCCTATCAGAGTACTGCTCAGATAATAAATAGCTTGTTCGTGACCATATCATCTTTTTGAGCAAGCAGAGCACCGAGAGAATGGTCCATAGCTTTCATATAAAGCAGGAACGGTTTCCCTGATGTGGGAGCTACTAAGACTGGAGGTTTTGTGAAATATCTTTTGATATCTTCGTAAGCTTCTTGACAGGCTTGATTCAATACAAAAGAGACACCCTTTTTTATGAGTCGGGTAAACGGTTGACAGCGACCTGAGAGATTTGCGATGAATCTTCTGATATAAGCCAGTCTACCTTGTAGGCCCCTAAGTTCTTGGGATTCTTAGGTGGATGCATGTTCTGAATGGCTTTGACTTTGTCCGGGTTAAGATGAATTTCTCTTGATGTAACAATAAATCAAAGAAATTTGCCACTCGAAATCCCAAAGAGGGATTTTGCCAGATTCATCTTCAGTTGATGAGCCCGCATTATGTCAAACATCATTCTCAAGTCGTGAAGGTGGTCACTCTTATTGCGGCTTTTGACAGCAATGTCGTCCACATAACATTCTACCATTTTTCGGAGGTGATCATGGAAAATCATACTCATTGCCTGCTGATAAGTTGCTCCCGCGTTCTTTAGCCCGAAGGGCATCACGGTATAACAGTTTACCCCCAACGGTGTTCGGAATGAAGTATGCTTTTCATCTCCTGAATACATCTTAATTTGATTGTACCCTGAAAAGCCGTCCATGAAGGACATCCTTTCGAATCCACAGGTATTGTGAATCATGACATCGGTGATGGGCGATGGGAATTCGTCTTTAGGACAAGCTGTATTGAGATCACGATAGTCGATGTAGATCTGTATTTTCCTATTCTTCTTGAGAACGGACACGATATTAGCAACCCCATCTGGATGTTGTTCCTCCCGTATGAAACCGCATACAATAAGCTTATGAACTTCAACTTCAATAGCCTTCATAATGTTCGGACGAAACCGGCGTTGCTGCTGCTTGACTGGCTTGGTGTCAGGTCTGATGTTCAGATGATGCATGGCTACTTGTGAATCAAGTCCGGGCATGTCTTCGTAGTTCCATGCAAAGACATCTATATACTTCTTTACAAGTATCATCAATTCTTCTCTTTCTGGGAGTGATAAGCTTTCACTTATAAAGATAGGCTTAGGGTGATCTTGACTACCTAAGTTCACCTGAATCACCTTGTCTTCAGCAGGTGGTTCGCGTTGTTTGAATCGCTTTTCCTACTGGAGATCTAATTGTTGAGCCAATGGTTCCTCATCAGTAGCTTCTGCTGGCTCCAATTGGCTGCTTGAGTCATATTAACAATGAGCTCTTTGAACACTGTTCCCATACTACGTCCGAGTCCCATTCAGAGGAAGAGGCAGAGTGTGATGGGATTGGTTTGTTATCTTTGGATTAAACCATTACTGGTGGTGTAGGTGTAACATATCCCAACCCCTGCGTGTGTTATCATAGTAATTTGCCGGCTTTCCTTTTGGCACAAAATTACGCAGGAAATCACGCCTTCCTTTTCCATAATTCAAGCCCTTCCCATGCTGCAGGTTGTATCCCATTTTTCTCATCATATACTGCGCTGATCGTGCATAATGGAAAATTTATGGGGTGTCTGAGTCTGAACTTGAATCCGTGGCTGCAGACCTTTGCAGTTGGGCTTTACCAAATATTATTAGTAATTGACCCTCTTTGGATGGAGGAACAACTAAAATGGATCCTTCTATGAAATCCACGGGTGTACTGGATGCACTTAATTTATGTAAGGGCATGTGCAGAGAACTATCTGTAACGGATTCCAGCAATTCGACACTTATAGGATAGTCAAAGGAAATATAGTCATTAATTACCCATTCACCGTCATCTTCAGAGAGACTGTTACATTGGGGATTATTAAAACACGCTATAACTGGTTCACTAACCAAAATGGCTGGCATGTCTGCTTCAGACTCTGAATCTGCCTCATTGCCACTATCATCGTTGTCCGGCGATGATCTTCTAGTGTTTTGTCGATCTCCTGATATAGGAGAGCATCAGTAAAGTAGATCTCCACCCCCTTTGAATGGTTGCTTCTCAGCGAAGACAGTTTGTACTATTACATCATCTTCAACATACTTGAAGCACTGGTGCAGAGTAGAGGGAACGATCCAGTTAGCATGGATCCAAGGTCGTCCTAGTAACAACTTGTATGACGTGTCAGCGTCAATGACATAGCATGTTACTACTAAATTCAGGCTTCCGATTCGGCAACGGAGTCGGATCTTTCCAAGTGGGTGACTACTCCCTACATTAAAGCCGTATATTGTTGTAGTAGTTGCAAACAACCGATATAGTGGTGTGCCGAGGAAGTAGAGGAGCCTTTTTGGTATGATATTGAGTGCAGATCTTGGATCAACCTATACACTTTCAATGCATGTCGAACCAATATATCCGGCATAGTATAGAGGTCGATCATGCTTATTATCTTTGAGAAGCATATCCTTAGCTGTAAAAGTAATAGTAGGACTTTCGATTGTACATGGTGATATTCAGAGCTAGAGCTGAGTGTCATCCCTGGGGACTTCTAGCATACATGTTAGAAATGATTCTGAGTTAGCCAGTGCATCCTTGAGTGCTTCTCTTGAATCCATTGAAAGACGGAGGAGCTCGTGTATGGTGATACGAGCTGGGATATTAGCCAGCTGGGCCAACATGTCAAAGCGAAAAGGTGTGTCAAGTCCTTGACTTGAAGGCTTCTTCAAGACATGATCAAACCGGACTTCTTTTTGCTTCTCCTTTCCCGTTGTCGGGAGCGGAGCCGGTGTGGATATTTGTACTGACGTCGTCTGCTGTTGTGTCTCGTCAGTAGCTTTCTCATACTGTTTTAAGTATGATTTTCCGGATCGAGTACCTGCCGGCTGAGGTACATCAGCTTGCATCGTGCAAGCGTGCTTTTCCCCTTTAGAATCGTTGAGAGAAGCTGATATGAGATTGCCATCATCGGCAGGATGGAGATAACAATACAGGATTTACCCTTCGACTTGGATTTCTTCGAATCTCATTGTTCGTCTTGGACAAGGTCTGGGTGTATCCACATGATTTTCCCTGTTCCTAATGTCAACATAACAAGACCCTTATGTTGGCCCAAGGTTACAATCACCCGTTTTTAGTGTGTTTTGATGATTACAAAACATATTAGTTATTTGTACTAATAATACTTGTTGTTTGAGTGTGTTTCAGGGTTCTAATGAAACTAGAAGGTTTCTTCCCTAAAGGAAGGTGTTTTGACTCTAGTCACCTCAATTTGGGCTCAAGAATCAAGTTTTCAAGATCATATGGAGAAGCCCACTTGAAGAACTTTTAGTCCTTAGAACTAATGTAAGAAATAGTTTGTTAAAGTTTGAGTTTTGGAAAATTGGCTCTAGGATACACACACACATTTTTGTATATAAGTTTTCATGTTTAAAGCTTTTGTTTCTAAGTTTCATGCCTTAGTACATATACATGATTCCAACTTCTTACACAATGAATATCTTGTTTAAATCATGTATGTATACTCTTTCTAGCATGATATTTAGCTATCCTTACTTCAAAATGTTTTTACAAAAAATTCCAAGTTCTGTCTGTTGCTGTGTTTCTGTTTCAGGCAAGACCGGCCGACCGGACCGGTTGACCGGCGCTTGTACCAGGACGTGCACGCTTGTGCATGTCTGTCGGCCGACCGCCAGGTCGACCGACTGAAAGCAGCTTTGCTCTCGGGTTTTCTGGGTCGACCGCCTTCAGAAAACTGTGTTTCATTTTAGAGGACGGTCGACCCGAGCGGTCGACCCGAGCCCAACGGCTACTGCCAGCAGGGCGGACGGCCGACCGGACCGGTCGACGCCAGGCCTGCAAAGTGCCAACGGCTCTTTCCTCTTTGGTGCAATCTGAAATCTGTTTTATAAATATGTTTTGGCAGACTTTTTCTGAGTTTTGGAGATCTTTTCCAGATCAAATAAGCTTAAAATAAATTGTTTTAACCCTTTCTTCTCCCTATAAATAGAGGAGAATAGTCTCTTGCAAAACACCAAGAAAAATACCTAAGTGTTCAAAGTTTTTAAAAGAGAAGAAAAGTTTTTAAGCTCTCCATCTTCCATTCTTTCTTGAGGTTGTTTTCAGTTGTGTTCTCTAGCAAAGATCATTCTACAACTGAGTTTTCTCACTACACTTCTTAGAGCCAAATTTCCTACTCAATCTATAAGGAAGATGTAAAGAGAGAAGTGTTTGTAAAGTGTTTGTGATCCTTTTAGAGATCACTTGGCTACTTGTTACTCTTTGTTCATCTTGTGGAGACACCTCTTCGGTAGAGGTTCTTGTAAGTGGTGGAGCTCGGTGCTCCGGTCTTCGGTAGACGTTGTAAAGTCCTCGGTGGATAGTGGAAACCCTTCACGGCGGTGAAGGCGGGGAGTAGAGCGGTGGCTCGAACCTCGAAACAAATACTTGTGTTTGCGATTACCTTCTTGTTCTTGCTCTCTATTTCGCTTTACTCTCTATTACTCCTTATTACTTGTTTGTGATACTTGTGATATATTGTGTGCATTTCATCATTGCATATTATTCATTCTTTGTTCGATCAATTCTCATACAACAAGGTTGCATTGCGCACCTCTAAACCATTCAAGGAAAATCAGGAGGAAGGAGTTCAGAACCCTTGACGGGGTATTCGGCTCTTAGTCTTATTTTGAGAGATCGTTGCATCATTCATCTATCTTAGTTTTAAAAAGATTGTTAGATTAGCAATTACACTTATTCACCCCCCCCTCTAGGTGTTTTTCAATGGTATCAGAGCTTGGTCTCTAGGCTCTTGGCTTAACAACCTTAGAGAGATCCTATATTTGCTAATCACTTCATTCATTTTTCATTCACTTAGTAAAAATGGCCGATGGAATTAAGACCCCCTCCCAAAATTTGATGGACTTAACTTTCCCATATGGAAGGTTAAGATGACCGTTTTCTTGCAATCTCTAGGAAGTCGAGTTGCAAAGGCCGTGACCAAACCATTTAGTGCACCCACCGGTGATGAGTCCACTTGGTCCGAATTGAGACCAAAGAATTTGATGCTAACTCTAGGGCACACTATGCTTTACTCCAAGCACTTAATGATGATGATATTGCTAGAGTAATATATTGTAAATCCGCATTTGAAATTTGGACACATTTACTTGTTACACATGAAGGGACCTCACAAGTGAAGAGGGCTAAAATAGACCTTCGGTCCCAATATGAGAACTTTTGCATGCAAGAAAATGAAACCATAGATGATATGGTTACAAGATTTACCAAGATCACTAATGGACTTTCTTCTCTAGGTGATGGTATCGATAATGACCAAAGAGTAAGAAAGATCATCCGGGCTCTTCCTCCTTCATGGGAAGTCAAAGCAACCACCTTGAAGGAACTCAATGATAAGGAGGAGATGGAGCTTATAGGTCTCATTGGGAACCTCAAAACCCATGAGATGGAGAGAAAAGCTAGGGAGGACATGGCTCCTTCCAAGAAGAAATCAATTGCCTTCAAGAGTCAATCCTCATACTCCGACGAAGACAATGAAGAAGAAGATGACGAAGAGCTCTCACTTCTCGTTAAGAACGTCCGGAGGATGTATAACAAGGCTAAGTTTCAAGGAAGAAGGAGATGGCAAGGAGGCAAAGAAGAAAGAAAGATAATTTGCTTCAATTTCCAAAGACCGGGACACATTGTTGCGGAGTGCCCGGATAAAGTAAAGCCCTCCACCTCAAAGAAGCCTTACAAGAAGAAAGCATTGAAGGCTACATGGGATTCCGAGAGCGAATCCGAGGAAGAAATTGACACCGCCAACATGTGCTTCATGGCTAATGAAAGCACAAGCAAGGTAACCCCTTCCACTTCTTTTGATAATGAACTTTTCATGGATGAAATAGGAGAAGCATTTGTAGAACTTTCACATAACTATGATCTTCTTAAGAAAAAGTATTTAAAAAGGAAAAAGGAAAATGAGTCTCTTAATCATCAAGTTTTTACTCTTTCCAAGAAAAAGATGAATTACTTTCCACTCTTGTTTCCACCCAAAAGATTTGACAATTATAAAATTTCTTGTAAAGGCAAGTTTCCACAAGTTAATGATAATGAGATCACCATGCTTAAAGAGAAAATTGATTCTTTAGGAGTAGTTTTGAAAAAGTGTGAATTTGATAAAAATAGAATTGAGGCTATGTTTCCTAAGAAACAAGCCCCTAAGAAACAATCTCATGTTCATGCTCATACCACACAACCTCTACATCATGCCAAACCCCACAAACATGCTCACACTTCACACACACATCATGCATTCATGTATGGTAAAGTATTTTCATGTTCATATTGTGGCCGTAAAGGTCACTTAGTTAAGTTTTGCTATGATAGACTAAATACATCTCATCATAATGTTTGGGTTAGAAACACTAACTTTCAAGGACCCAAGAAAATTTGGGTACCAAAGTCAATGAATTGTTAAATGATGTAGGTACCTTCCAAGGCCCAACGACGTAGAGGGTTGTGGTATCTTGATAGTGGTTGCTCAAGGCACATGACTTGGGATATCAACAACTTTGTAACCCTATCAAGATACCATGAAGGTGGCACCGTCACCTTCGGAGATGACGCCAAGGGTAAAATCATTGGTATCGGTAATGTCAAACTTGGTACATCTCCTTTAATAGAAAATGTAGTTTTAGTTGATGGCCTCAAGCATAATCTCTTGAGTGTTAGTCAACTTTGTGACAAAGGTTTTGATGTTGTTTTTGATAATGTAGTTTGTAAAGTTATTGATAGAATATCTAATACTTGTGTATTTTTCGGTTTTCGTGAAAACAATGTTTATATGATTGATATGTCTAACATGTCTTGTAATATTACTTGTTTAAAAGCCCTCGATGATGACTCTTGGTTATGGCATAGAAGATTAGGCCACATTTCTTTTGACCATATATCTAGGTTAAACACAAAGGAAATGGTGAAAGGTATTCCTTGCTTGAATTTTGAAAAGGACCGGGTTTGTGACGCATGTCATTTGGGAAACAAACCAAGTCTTCTTTCAAATCAATTAAGGATATCATGACATCACGTCCTTTGGAGTTGATCCATATGGATTTATTTGGTCCTACTCAAACCAAAAGTCTAAGTGGGAATCGTTTTGCATTTGTTTTGATTGATGACTTTTCGCGTTTTACTTGGGTTTTCTTTTTGAAACACAAAAATCAAGCCTTTTCACATTTTCAAGCCTTTAAGAAAAGAGTTGAAAAGGAAAAAGATACTTCAATTTTAAGAATAAGAAGTGATAGAGGAGGTGAGTTCATTAACCTACCCTTTACCACTTTTTGTGAAGAACATGGAATTAAGTATGAACTTTCTTGTCCTAGAACTCCACAACAAAATGGAGTAGTTGAACGGAAAAAATCGAACTTTACAAGAGATGGCTAGGACAATGCTAAGTGAATATAGTCTACCACATTATTTGTGGGCCAAGGCCGTTAATACATCATGCTATATATCAAATCGTGTTTTCTTGTGTAAAAATACTTCAAAAACTTCTTTTGAAATGTACTTTTCTAGAAAACCAAATGTTTCATATTTCAAGGTTTTTGGATGCAAATGTTTTGTTTTAAATACGAAAGGTAATTTAGGAAAATTTGATGCTAGATCTTATGAGGCTATTTTTGTTGGTTATTCTAACACTAGCAAGGCTTATAGAATCTTCAATAGATCATCTTTGACTATTGAGGAATCTATACATGTTAAGTTTGAAGAATCTAACTTGTTTGTTAAGAATGTTGTAGAAATAGATGCATTGGATGAAGGCTTGGAGAAAGTGACCTTGGAGGATACACCTACTATGGGAGACAAGCCAAAGGATGATGAAGTGAAGCTAAAGTAGAAGAGGCTCAAGGAAATGAAAATCAAACAAATGAAGTGGAGCCTACTCAACAACTTCCAAAGGATTGGAGATACAATCCTCATCATCCCAAGGACCTCGTCATAGTTGAAGTATCTAAAGGGGTAACCACTCGCTCTAAACTTTATGATTTTTGTGGTCATTATGCATTTATTTCTCATGTTGAGCCCAAGAACGTCCTCGAAGCCGAGGCCGATTCATATTGGTTGCTAGCCATGCAAGAGGAACTCAATCAATTTGAGCGCAACCAAGTTTGGCACCTTGTTCCTAGGCCCCACGATAGACCAACAATTGGTACTAAGTAGATCTTTAAGAACAAGTTGTATGAATCGGGTAACGTTGTTAGGAATAAAGCTAGGTTAGTTGCCCAAGGTTACACTCAAATCGAAGGAATCGATTTTGAAGAAACCTTTGCACTCGTAGCACGGCTTGAAGCCATACGGATGACACTAGCATTTGCCTCATATAAAGATTTTAAATTATTTCAAATGGATGTTAAAAGTGCTTTTCTAAATGGTTTTATTGAAGAGGAGGTGAATGTTGAACAACCCCCCGGGTTTGTTGATCCTACACATCCGGATTTTGTGTTTAAATTAGATAAAGCTCTTTATGGTTTAAAACAAGCCCCTAGGGCTTGGTATGAAAGACTTTCTTCATTTTTAATTTCAAATGGTTTTAAGAAAGGTAAAATTGACACAACTTTGTTTACAAAACATGTAGAAAAAGATATTCTTATTGTGCAAATTTATGTTGATGACATTATTTTGGTTCTACTAATGAATCCCTTTGCCAAGTTTTTGAATCATGCATGAAGGATGAATTTGAAATGTCTATGATGGGTGAGCTCAACTATTTCCTTGGTCTCCAAATCAAGCAAAGAAAGGATGGGATCTTCATCAATCAAGCAAGTACACAAAAGAACTTATCAAGAGGTTCGGGCTTGAAGGAGCTAGAGTGAGCAAAACTCCCATGGCAACAACCACAAAGCTTGACAAGGATGAACAAGGTAAAAGTGTAAACATTAAGCTTTATCGTAGCATGATTGGTAGTTTATTATATTTGACGGCTAGTAGGCCGGATATTATGTTTTGTGTATGTCTTTGTGCTCGTTTTCAATCATGTCCTAAGGAGTCTCATTTAGTAGCGGTAAAACTCATTATTAAATACCTTAAGGGCACAATTGAAATGGGTTTGTGGTATCCAAAAACCGGACTATTGAAATGAAGAGTTTTTCGGATGCCGACTATGCGGGTTGTAGGGTAGATAGGAAGAGTACAAGTGGAACATGTCAATTCCTTGGTAATTGTCTTGTATCTTAGTCTTCCAAAAAGTAAAATTTGGTAGCCCTTTCAACCGCCGAGGCGGAGTATGTTGCAGCCAGAGCTTGTTGTGCACAAGTTCTTTGGATGAAACATACTCTCCTTGACTATGATTTGCATTTTGATCATATTAAAATATTTTGTGATAATACTAGTACAATTCATATGACAAAGAATGCAAATCAACATAGTAAGACTAATCACATTGACATTAGATATCACTTTCTTAGAGATCATTATGAGAAAGGTGATATTGATATTGATTATGTTTCTACCAATTTTCAACTTGCCGATATTTTTACTAAACCATTAGATTATGCTAGATTCTCTTTTATTTGTGGTGAGTTGAATGTTTGCATTATGAATTCTTAAAGATAAATTTTTTTGTTTTGTTTGTTTTGTTTAACCCTTTTTGATGTATGACAAAAAGGGGGAGAAAAAGAATAAGTTTGTTGTCTATTGTGTTTATTTAAGTTTTTGACAAAACTATTGTGTTTTATTGTGTTTATTTAAGTTTTTGACAAAACTATTGTGTTTTCAATGCTTTATGTATCTTACTTCTCATTGTCATTCTTTATACATAGCATTATTTGAGGGGGAGCTTTCCAAAGCTTTCTTCCATTTTTGTTTAAATAACTTATATGTTTTATCATCATCAAAAAGGAGGAGATTGTTGGCTCAAGGTTACAATCACCCGTTTTAGTGTGTTTTGATGATTACAAAACATATTAGTTATTTGTACTAATAATACTTGTTGTTTGAGTGTGTTTCAGGGTTCTAATGAAACTAGAAGGTTTCTTCCCTAAAGGAAGGTGTTTTGACTCTAGTCACCTCAATTCGGGCTCAAGAATCAAGTTTTCAAGAACATATGGAGAAGCCCACTTGAAGAACTTGTAGTCCTTAGAACCAATGTAAGAAATAGTTTGTTAAAGTTTGAGTTTTGGAGAATTGGCTCTAGGATACACACACACATTTTTGTATATAAGTTTTCATGTTTAAAGCTTTGTTTCTAAGTTTCATGCCTTAGTACATATACATGATTCCAACTTCTTACACAATGAATATCTTGTTTAAATCATGTATGTATACTCTTTCTAGCATGATACTTAGCTATCCTTACTTCAAAATATTTTTACAAAAAATTTCAAGTTCTGTCTGTTGCTGTGTTTCTGTTTCAGGCAAGACCGGCCGACCGGACCGGTCGACCGGCGCTTGTATCAGGACATGCACGCTTGTTCATGTCTGTCGGCCGACCGCCGGGTCGACCGACTGAAAGCAGTTTTGCTCTCGGGTTTTCTGGGTCGACTGCCCGGTCGACCACCTTCAGAAAACTGTGTTTCATTTTAGAGGACGGTCGACCCGAGCGGTCGACCCGAGCCCAACGGCTACTGCCAACAGGGCGGACAGCCGACCGGACCGGTCGACCGCCAGGCCTGCAAAGTGCCAACGGCTCTTTCCTCTTTGGTGCAATCTGAAATCTGTTTTATAAATCTGTTTTTGGCAGACTTTTTCTGAGTTTTTGGAGATCTTTTCCAGATCAAATAAGCTTAAAATAAATTGTTTTTAACTCTTTCTTCTCCCTATAAATAGAGGAGAATAGTCTCTTGCAAAACACCAAGAAAAATACCTAAGTGTTCAAAGTTTTTAAAAGAGAAGAAAAGTTTTTAAGCTCTCCATCTTCCATTCTTTCTTGAGGTTGTTTTCAGTTGTGTTCTCTAGCAAAGATCATTCTACAACTGAGTTTTCTCACTATACTTCTTAGAGCCAAAATTCCCTACTCAATCTATAAGGAAGTTGTAAAGAGAGAAGTGTTTGTAAAGTGTTTGTGATTCTTTTAGAGATCACTTGGCTACTTGTTACTCTTTGTTCATCTTGTGGAGACACCTCTTCGGTAGAGGTTCTTGTAAGTGGTGGAGCTCGGTGCTCCGGTCTTCAGTAGACCTTGTAAAGTCCTCAGTAGATAGTGGAACCCTTCACGGTGGTGAAGGCGGGAAGTAGAGCGGTGGCTCGAACCTCGAAACAAATACTTATGTTTGTGATTGCCTTCTTGCTCTTGCTCTCTATTTCGCTTTACTCTCTATTGCTCCTTATTACTTGTTTGTGATACTTGTGATATATTGTGTGCATTTCATCATTGTATATTATTCATTCTTTGTTCGATCAATTCTCATACAACAAGGTTGCATTGCGCACCTCTAACCCATTCAAGGGGAATCAGGAGGAAGGAGTTCAGAACCTTCACAGGGTATTCGGCTCTTAGTCTTGTTTTGAGAGATCGTTGCATAATTCATCTATCTTAGTTTTAAAAAGATTGTTAGATTAGCAATTACATCTATTCACCCCCCTCTAGGTGTTTTTCACCTTACTCTCTTGAGTTTTAGCTAAGAATGCTTTACTTCTAGTCGTACTTCAGGGATTGAGAAGGTCCCATTAGGAACTGTGACTTTTGGGGTTTTGTCGAACTCGAGGGTCACCATGTTCGCCCGAACTCGAGGGTCACCATGTTCACGGTGACTTTTTTTGTTCTGACTTCAGAGTCAGAACTCTGACATCGACTAAAGCTTAAATTTGTCCTTGAGGGCAAAGCACTTATTAGTAGGATGATGAACCATCCTATGAAAGAGGCAATAGTTGGGATCGTTCGTGCGTCCCACTTCGTAAGGGCATCGAACATCTGGCAGCTTCAGTTTATTCCCTTTGTGGAGTAAATGGAATATTGTGACCACCTGCTCGTCTTTGAAGGAGTACTGCTTTGGAGGAAACTTAGACTCCTGACTATTGAAGCCGCTCTGCTTGGACTTCGAATGAATACCTCCTAATAATTCAGCGGACATAGTCTCTTTGCCTTTAGCTTGGGAAGATTGCGCCATGTTGCCGCGCCCTTTAATTCATACCCCATTTTTTAGCGGTAGATGGCTCGAACTTTTTAGCTGATTTTGCGACTATCTCAGCTTGCTCGACCAGTTCTTTCCAGGTATGGGCTTTGACCGCTCCCATGCGAATCTCCACTTGGTCCAAGAATTTATGCCTACATGTTGCAAGAGCATGGGTAATGGCATCCCTTCTGGGCACATCAGAGACAAGTTTCTGAACTGTTCAATGTAGTCACGGATAGATTCGCCCTTCTTCTGTATGGTAGAGAGGAGTTATCCATGGTTATCTCAGTATCATCCTCATAAAAATAAGAAAGAAATCGAGTTTCCAGGTCGATCCAGGAATTGATAGAGCCCAGAGAGAGACTTTAGAATCAGTCAAATGCTAACCCCTTTAAGGTGCCGATGAACAGTCTGGTCATGATAGCATCTTGTCTATAACATTACCCGGTCTGAGACCGAAAGTAATAGATGTGCTGGTTTGCCAAACTCTTACCATCATACGTATGTAACGTTGGTGGCTTGAACTTTGGTGGGTATGATACTGAATCCCATTCCAAAAGGTACGGACGGACTGCCGCTACCTTCTTTAGTTTATCCCTCTGAGCTAGGGACGCGATCTGAGCTTGGATGCCTTTAAGGACTTCAGCATCAATAGAAGAATTTTCCTTTGACTTCTCAACCTTGGGTTGTTCATTGCTATGATGTCCCTCCTCATTATTATTACTCTCGGTATCATTGTTGTTACAGTTGGTGAGGAGTTGGGCGAGCATCTGCTGAATGTTGTCCAAGGCTTCTTACTGAGCCTTAGAGGTTTGCTCTTGAGCTTTCAACCGTCGGTGGAGGTCATCATTACCGTTATCAGCCATATGCACTAACGCTCTATCTGTTCGTATCGAGCTGACTGTTGCTGAAGAGGCATATCCACTATCTTCGTCCTCCTCATCAAACGTTAGAATAATCTTCTCATTGGTTCTGGTAAGGTTACTGTGGTTGAGGAGGATGGCTGTTCGTAATTGAAGGGTATTGCGACCCTAGCTCTGGTGTTTCGAAAGACACCTTCTTCGTGCACCAAGACTTGGCGTAAGCCCAGACTATAATCTGGATCTGGAGAACTGGAGGGAGGAGAGTTAGCGGCATGCGGCGCTTGTCTGCCTCTACGCGGCTCTCATCCCCTTCAGATCATATTGACGGATGCAAAAGGCAGATCTGGTAGATCTTGGATATGCTCCTATTGTGATGCTTCACAGGAGTTGTTGAGATAGTCAATCAAAAACTGATCGTCGGTTTGGAGGAGTGGCGAGGCTTGGTCCCAGCCGGCAATGGACTGAATGGATTGTCACCAATTGACATCCCACTTGCTGACAACAAGAAGGAGAAGTTTGGAGTAAATCTGACTTCCGTTTGTTCGTTAAGAACTCTCGCAAGTCAGATGTAGCCGGGCTTAAGCGACTCAGCACAGAGGCTGTGTTGGATTGCGCATAAGATGACGCCTCGTTCTTTTCATCACTGCAGAGGTGGTTAGTACTAGATAGTGTTTTAGTTCTAACTTCACGGTTAAGAACTTTGGAATGTCCTTGGGTGTTGAGGCTGCATAAGCACCGCTATCAACACTTGGGGACAATCTCTTAGCTCCGCTGCGAAGAACGAGCTTACCGCTTGAGGAGCTTGGGGGCAAAGCACGCTGTGGTGCTTTATCCGCTACCTTACTACGAAGGAGGTTAGCACCGCTGAGTGCTTTAGTTCTAGCCTTGCGGCTGGAACTCCGCGCGTATCCTGTGGTACTGGCGCTATGTTTGCCACGCCATCAGTAGCTTCGCTCATGAGAATGAGGTTGGCATGAGGAGTTACGTTCCTGAATTAGGTGAAGTGTAGTCGCTGTTTAGCTTCGCGACTGATAGTCTCAACGAAGCAGGGGATCTTGCCTTATCTTTGCGGGATAGGCGGACCTGTGGCGTAGCTGTGCCTAAAGCTTCATATAGAGCTTTCTTTTTGGCCTCCACATCTTCTTTCGAAGAGGAGACTTAGGTTCACAGGGAACCTGGCTAACCACACGCGAGGCTGAGAAGAGTTGGGAGGAGTCCGCGTCCGGTTTCTGCTCCGAAACCTTGGCCATTGTGACTTTTTATGCTTCCGTGCGTGGAGCAATGGACCACCTCCAGAGAGGAGTTCTTCGAATTTTTCTTCGTCGAAATGAACAACCGGGTTTTCAAAGGTGACAAGCTCAAGATTCTGACCCTCTTGTTGCGCCAGAGAACCATAGTAGGCTTGTGGAGAGCCTTATCTGTCTTAATAGAGACTTGCTTCGAAGAATTAGCCAGAGAGGTTCCGGCTATGCCAACTTCCTTGTAGTTGCGATAGGTCTTGGCCAGAGTGAATGGCCAGTGCCCAGCAGTAGACCCGAAGGTCTGATCGTCGCATTGCGACACTTGATTCTCAGTAGTGGAGAATACAGTCCCCAGCGGAGTCGCCACCCTGTTTTTCATGATTTGCAAAGGGAAAAACTCCTCTTTAAAAGTATCAAGGAGCTAAATTACAATTAATTCTTTGCAGTAAGAAGATTACAAGTAGATCTCTCTGAGATTTCTGAGAAAGTCTGTCAGTAGGAATCTGATCAGCGCGCGATCACTTTATCCCTTTGACGATGCGACCGATCGAACAATCGGACTGCCGCCTGATGGGATTCCTTCTCGCCCTGGTTCGGGAAATCATAGAACAGAAAGTCGGTAGAGCCCTCTTGTTACTTCTCGAGCTGCCTCTGCTTGGGAATTCCTTCTCACCTGGTTTCAGAAATTTCTTGAGAGGAGGAAGATTTAAGGTATTAGAACCCTGATTAGAGAAGTAATTCTCTGAATCTTGGAAGTAAGAGAGTAGATCTATGTCCTTAGCCGTCTCTCCTTTGTCCACCTATCTAGCTCTCACCCTCCTTTTCGTGTGCCTCTGGTAGGCTATTTATAAGGAGGAG